>JASANA010009957.1:0-27798 GCA_030248095.1 Ptycholaimellus sp. GST1_10
CTGTCCGTAAGCCTGGGGCGCGCCATGAGGGAAGCTTCTGGTGAGAAGGTGAAGATGTTTTTGGGTAAATCAGGGTCAGGGAACACGATTTTGAGTTATAGAGCTTGCATCGATTACGAGAAAGTGCTTAAAACATCGAAAATGTGACTTTTATCAATGTTTTAGAACTGCGCAGTTTTGAAAGCTACCCAATTGGTCAAAATTTCAGTCATTAAAGATAAATATTCCCAAACAATTAAGCCTCGAACCTCTTTGGCAACCTAACCCCACTCGGGTTGGGTTCCTAATCTTTGAAGTCCCTTGAGGACAGCCAGGTGTTTGCTGTTGCATTCATTTGGTGTGGCTGTAATTTGGCCACTGGGTGGGGGGATCCTAAAAAGAGTCAATAGACCAAAAGAAGAGGCTAATGCATGAAAAAAGCTGAGCACCCGTGTAGCGGGGTCCATGCAGCCCAAAAACATTCCTCCAATTCATTTGCCCCCTCCATTCTTCATTCCAAATCATCTGGCATCCACCGCCCTACATGGGAGGATTGGCTGAATAGCCAGGGTAAAAATGAAAACGGTAGCTGGGGATGAATGGCTGGTTGGGAGAGCAAACAGCAGGGGGATATAAATGGCTGGGGATCATGGGGGGATCATGGCAGGCTGGGGTTAGATGCTGAATGAATATTGCTGATTGATGTTAGTACTAAAACATAGTTAGGTTTTTTACAGTTGTTCAGCTTTTAAATTTTGCTTGACATTTATCAGGTAAAAACGGTAAAAACGGTTAGTATTAAAATTTAGTTAGGCCTTTATTGTTTAATACTGAAAAGCCAGCGTTTATTCTGAAAAAGAATTGGAATTTTATAGGAAAACGGGAAGATGGTTAAGGGGAGAAAATGGCTGGGGGATCAAGATTGAAGGGTGGATAATGGCTGAGTATCGATGGATAGACAATTGAAGCACAACATTTAGATTTTTTAGTTTAGAGTAGGCACAGGGCTTGGGCATTTGTTTTGTATATGATGGCGTGGGTTTGAAGTAAGCATGGAGACAATTGTTTGGGTTTGGAATGAAGAATGGAGGGGGCAAATGAATTGGAGGAATGTTTTTGGGCTGCATGGACCCCGCTACACGGGTGCTCAGCTTTTTTCATGCATTAGCCTCTTCTTTTGGTCTATTGACTCTTTTTAGGATCCCCCCACCCAGTGGCCAAATTACAGCCACACCAAATGAATGCAACAGCAAACACCTGGCTGTCCTCAAGGGACTTCAAAGATTAGGAACCCAACCCGAGTGGGGTTAGGTTGCCAAAGAGGTTCGAGGCTTAATTGTTTGGGAATATTTATCTTTAATGACTGAAATTTTGACCAATTGGGTAGCTTTCAAAACTGTGCAGTTCTAAAACATTGATAAAAGTCACATTTTCGATGTTTTAAGCACTTTCTCGTAATCGATGCAAGCTCTATAACTCAAAATCGTGTTCCCTGACCCTGATTTACCCAAAAACATCTTCACCTTCTCACCAGAAGCTTCCCTCATGGCGCGCCCCATGCTTACGGACAGGACAGGCTCCTCTATTATATATATAGACTAGGTTGGGAGAGGCCTGCGGCGCACATCATAATTTTTGGTAATTCGTTTGAATATATTTTTGTTTGTTTAATTTTAAATTCAAGTTTTTTCAGGAATAAACTGTTTATCTTAGTAAAATTTGCTTTCATATCTTTAATTGATCCTTTTTGTGATCAAGAGTACTTTTTTTGACTTCTATATTCCAGAATTTTATTTTATTTAGCACATTACCCTTCATTTTAGCCGTCGTACATCCCTTCCTTTACAGCTTATCATTCACATCATGCTTCACATTCCAGTCAATCAAAAATGATTGCTTAAATATACTGAGCGAGAATGCTGTGAATCACTGAACTCACTGCCTTATTTTATCTTTTTTCTTTTCATAATTAACGCTGATATATTTGGTAAACCATTAATTAGTTTTCAAGTTCAATTATTTCCTTCCATGCAGTTCATTTCAAAAACATTACAATTCGGAATAAAAATTGAATCATTGTAAAGCAAGAAATTTTGAGCAGGTTTCAAAAGGATCGAAAATGTTGTAATGTCATGTCTTTCAATTGTTATGCCCTATCATTGTAAAAATTTCCTCACATCTTCAATTATCATATTTATAGTTTCCCAGTTAACGCTTATATTTATTGTTCTTTGTTCAAATTTTAATATTATTTTGATTTACATTGGCAGATGTTATACTTTCCATTCCAAGTTCTGAGCACGCTTGTTTGTGTTTATTGAAAATAGTTTTTAGCATTCCCAGCTAAATCTATATGCGCAGCGATTAAATATTTAAAAAAAATAAAACGATTAATAAAAAAATATCTAAATGATTACAATTCATCTATCAAGTCGCCAAAGCAAATTTTATTTTCATTTGTTACTTTGTTTTCTTGTTCAGTGGCGCATTAATTAAAAAAATGCAATCGCGAATGCAATCAATCGCGAATTTCTACAATTGATGAACTCTCAACTGTAAAAGCTGCACGGAAACTACGGGCATTACTCATATACAGGAAATGAAAGTAATGCCAGTCAATCAAAAATGATTGCTTAAATATACTGAGCGAGAATGCTGTGAATCACTGAACTCACTGCCTTCTTTAAGAATCCCTGAAAACTAAAGTCAATGGGTAACCACCAAAACTGCGCAGATCCTAAATGCCCGAAAAATGACCTAAAATTGAACAAAATAGTCATTTTCGAGGTATAATCATAATTTTTGCAACCTGGGGGAGTTCTGATTGAGTTTTGGCAGCCCTGAATTACCCTAAAATCATCATTTAAACGCGGAAAATGCAGAATTGGGACTGCGCCGAGTGCCTTCGTCACAGACAAGGCTTAGCTTTCATATACTGGATATATATATATATAGGTATATATATATCTGGAAATGCTGTCCACGGGCGAATTCTCAACGGATTGGGACAAACTTTTTTTTCCCTGAAAGGTAATGCAATTTTAGGAAGATCTGGAGGGGTGGAACCGGTTTCCGAGCATTTGAAACATTACTTTTTTGGGTAGAAAGGTTTAAACATTGCAATATACAGTTTTTGCGCTGTAGCTACTGTAATCTTGAGAATTGCACAGACAACTTTTTGTTCACAAGTCGTATATAATGATTCCAAATCTGTGCTTACTTTTGAAAATGGTTGAGAAACCACAGACTTTCCCTCTTGAGTGACAAACTTTCGTGCATGACAATATCATCAATAATTAGTAGCAGCTGAACGGCTGATAATTGACCAGAACACTTGATTTTTTTTGTTCACAAGTCGTATATAACGATTCCAAATCTGTGCTTACTTTTGAAAATGGTTGAGAAACCACAGACCCTCCCTCTTGAGTGACAAACTTTCGCGCATGACAATATCATCAATGATTAGTAGCAGCTGAACGGCTGATAATTGACCAGAACACTTGAGTTTTTGACCGCGGAGCGGCCCGAAGGGCCGCTCCGCGGTCTATAGAGGTTACTCAACTTTTGTCCTCATATATATGTATATATATATTTCTGGAAATGCTGTCCACGGGCGAATTCTCAACGGATCTTGACAAACTTTTTTTTTCCTGAAAGGTAATGCTATTTTAGGAAGATCTGGAGGGGTGGAACCGGTTTCCGAGCATTTGAAACATTACTTTTTTGGGTAGAAAGGTTTAAACATTGCAATATACAGTTTTTGCGCTGTAGCACCTGTAATCTTGAGAATTGCACAGACAACTTGAGTTTTTTTGTTCACAAGTCGTATATAACGATTCCAAATCTGTGCTTACTTTTGAAAATGGTTGAGAAACCACAGACTTGCCCTCTTGAGTGACAAACTTTCATGCATGACAATAGCATCAATAATTAGTAGCAGCTGAACGGCTGATAATTGAACTGAACACTTGAGTTTTTTTGTTCACAAGTCTTATATAACGATTCCAAATCTGTGCTTACTTTTGAAAATGGTTGAGAAACCACATACTTGCCCTCTTGATTGACAAACTTTCACACATGACAATAGCATCAATAATTAGTAGCAGCTGAACGGCTGATAATTGAACAGAACACTTGAGTTTTTTTGTTCACAAGTCATATATACCGATTCTAAATCTGTGCTTACTTTTGAAAATGGTTGAGAAACCACATATTTTTCCTTTTGAGATGCAATGTTCACATTCACAGCAGAAATTTTCCTTAAAATTAGGATTTTGCTACTTGTGAAGGTGCAAGCGCTCCGCGGTCACCTATTGCGCTTTGCGCCATATACTTGTTTTGTTCACAAGTCGTATATAACGATTCCAAATCTGTGCTTACTTTTGAAAATGGTTGAGAAACCACAGACTTTCCCTCTTGAGTGACTAACTTTCATGCATGACAATAGCATCAATAATTAGTAGCAGCTGAATGGCTGATAATTGAACAAAACACTTGAGTTTTTTTGTTCACAAGTCATATATAACGACTCCAAATCTGTGCTTACTTTTGAAAATGGTGGAGTAACCACAGAACTAAGCACTCCGCGGTCACCTATTGCGCTTTGCGCCATATACTTGTTGGAAAGAGCATTGTCAAGTATAGCTGACTGTTTAATGTGATCTGTTGGGGTAGGCAAAATTTAACATTTCCACGGATTTAAGGAAGAATAATAGGATGTCGATTGGGAAAAATTTAGTATGCAACTCTATGAAAGGACCGAGGTCTGTCGTCGACATTCATGGCAACGAGAGATCCGCGGTCCCAGATCGCGTCAAATGAGCCACCTAGCACTTCGCTAAAATTTTTCGCTTTTTCCCGTTTCTATCAACCTAAAATACAAGCATGCCTATTGCAGGTGAACAGGTCTCTCGTAAAAATACCCAGCCGTCCTTCCATCACCTTTCAATCAAATCAGTTCTCAGTCATAAACATTCTTACTTTGCAAATAAAAATGTGCGAGAACCTGGTAGTAGGGATGGCCGTCGCGCTCTTCCTTCAAGGGTTCGCCAAGTTTTGATTCCTCGAAAAAGCTCTTCACTCCACCCTCATTTATCTCTACGCCCACCACCGAACAGCCTTGTTCCAGCAGCCTACAATTTTATGGCTAAACCAAAGTACAATAACGTTGGAAAAAAATTTTAAGTTACGACAAATGCTATTTTGCAAATATTTAGGTGGTTTCGCAGCTTACCAGGCCATGTCTTTAGTCTTTCCACAAAAGGGAACGAAGGTTCTCGGTTTGCCTTCGCCCGAAAACTGCTGCATGAAATAGGAAATGAGATACCTGAAGCTCAAAATCGTGAAAGCAACAAAAGGTTAGAGAAATTGGGTGTACGGATGAATTTCCTTCTTGTGCCATCCGGTGTTGCCATCCGCCCAGCGCTTGTGCCAATCATCCAGGCTCATCACCGTTCCTTTACCCATTTTTCAGCTCGAATTTTCCAAATATTTATGAACATTATTATCGATTTCCTTCTTAAAAACATAGTAATTAATTATAGGCAGCCCTTTAATCTGTGTTTGAGAGTTGAGTTTATTTGGCCATGTGTAGCGAAGGTTAGCAAACATTCACTCGCACTGGGTGAAGAAGGAATGCTTTAGGACATTGCCCATCCTCGCCTTAATAATGATAGAAGTAGGTTATCACTTCATTCACGGATATCGACAGCGTTTAAATCCTCTAGCTAGTAGCAATGAAGAAGCAATGGAAACAGAAAACCCTCCCCAAAAACTCGCACTCACTTGACCGTCAAAAATAACAGCGAAAACAATCAACGACAACAGCCTGGGAGCATTGCAAGAGAAATACGGGGGCTGCCCATGGAGCCTGCGTTAAGTTTGGTGCTTCTCTGCCATAAAATAGGGGAATTGAAAATATCCTATGGCTCAAGATTTGATTTGCGGGACAAAAGGCGGTCAACTTTTGGTGCATCTACATTGGCTGTGCTGGCGTCTTCACGCTGAAGAAAGATCGGAGCACCAAAACCTGCAATCCAAGGGAGTAGTGATTGGAGAAGAAAGAAATGTAGAAAAGAGTACCTGGCCAATACCGCAGAGAAAGATGACGGCAGTTTGTCCAAGGGACCACCAGAGGACGCGCTCGTTGAGTTCCTCAGCTCGCTTGCGTCCGGTGGCTTCCCGCAGACGGTGATGCGTTTGGTAGTCGTCCACGGCTTTCAACTTCTCGTGCACCCCCACTGCTGACGTTTCCAGCTGCAACAAAGCCTTCATTTTCTTGTTTCTCAGTACAATTCATAGAAGCCAAACAAATTGGCATTGCATTGGCAAAATTTTTAAGACCAGAACTTCCCAGTAAATTTTCCAATTTTTCAATTTTTGAGTGTGCGCTCTTCTAATTCGTTTCACTATAAATTTGAAGCTCTTTTACGAAAAAGAATGGAGGAAAGAAAACTGCATTTTTTGCCAATGACAAAAACATATAGAACCTTTCCATGAAGACTCGTTACAAAAGTAAGATTGCAATGATTGATTGTGAAGCTATATGTGCAAAATGAAATGATTGCGACTGTACTGACCATGGTCATGGCGGATAGATGAGTCTCCATCTTGGGAATAAGCGGCTTGTCGTCGCCGATTTGCCAGTCCATGTAGACGATCTTGTGGGAGAAGGTGGAGAATTCATTGCCGAAGCACACCTGGCAACATCATTCAGTTGAACGTCGAGAAAGGAAGGGGGATAAATGATAGCTAGCCTTGTAGGCCCCAGTGGTGTCCGTCTTCCAAGTGAAGCTGTCGTACTGTTTCCGGACGTCCTTGTACAGGACCTGTCCGTTGGGGCCCGTCAAGGCCATGTCCACATCGTACTGCCCTCCAGTCACCACCTGCACCACCCTACTCTCGGTCTGTGTGCAGTAGGAGGTGTGTCCAGGAGGAGGTGTGCCTGGAACTCGATGGTGGAATCGGTGTCCTTCTTGATGTCCTCGAAGAAGCACTGCTCCTGGTTGTCGGGCAGCTCGAAGGTGAGCTCCAGACCATCGGCCAGGCGGGCCCAGAAGCCAGAGAGCAGTGCCAGCAACACCAATCTCATCGCCTACTCTTCTTCCCCTCTAGACATTTACCACTCCATCTAAGCCTAAAGCTGCAAGCCAGTTTCAGTTTAGGCTGGAAGGGCCTATTAGGCAGATGAGGTTGGGGGAGAGGAAATAGAAGCGGGTGATTGGATGCAGCGTGGAAAGAGTGAGTTGGCCCCGCACAAAGGCATGTAATGAGCATGCAAACAGGGGGCGGCATGGAAGTATATCGGTCGAGGCCTATCGTAGGGGATTCTAGTCCGGCATGCATCCTTCAATCTCCACGCAGACACCTTCATTCCCGCTGAGAGCACCTCTGGAGCGCTCTTTCCTACCCTCCGCCCCGTTCTCTGACGCTCAGGGCAGGAGGCCGACCTATGAGGGTACGGTAGAGGGAGGGGGAAAGGATAGCTGGCCTGTGGATGTTGGGAGGGTATTGTGGGTGGGTGGAAGGTGTATGTGCGTCCGTCTCTCCGTCCAGCCTTGCTACCTTAGTGAGTTGGTCGCCTTCACCTCCCCTGCTTAGCCCCAAAAGCATTCCAGCCCCTCCCCTCACCCGCACACATACCTATAGTAGGCTGCATTTACACCACGACAGGAACACGTTTTCATCCCTCCACACACACCCTCCGCGGCCCACTCTAATTGCCTCGGAGGTGACTAATTGGGGTTACAGTTGGGAGCTGGGAGGATGGCGATGATGGTGGAGAAGACGATGGAGAAGCTGGACGAGGTGAAGAACAAGCTGGGTCGTAGCCTGGGCACACCCATGCGACTCCGTGATCTCATCAGACAAGTCCAGCTCTCTCCTAGGAAGATGTAGATGAGATGGGTAATGGTATAAAAGGTGCGGGCAGCCAGAACAGCAGCGGAAGAGCGTCAGGTGGTGCAGAAGGAGTGCGCCAACATCCGCGAGACCTTCCGGGAGGAGGACAACACATGGCGCTGTCGCAACGTCGCCAAACTTCTCTACATCCACATGCTCGGTGGCCCCTATCTTCCCTTACTCCGAAGGTTTGTGAAGGAGGAAAGGAGGATTGAAGGCTACCCGGCGCACTGGGGCCAGCTGGAGTGTCTGAAGCTGGTGGCGGGGAATCGGTTCACGGACAAGCGGATCGGCTACCTCGGCTGCATGCTCATTCTGGATGAGCGGCAGGACGTCCACCTACTCGTCACCAACTCACTCAAGAACGACCTCAACTCCTCCACCCAGTTCATCGTCGGCCTGGCTCTCACCACCCTTGGATCTATCTGCTCCGAAGGTCCTTCCATTCCCCTCCGATCCGAACAATACCACTTTCACCCTCATCTTCATCCAATTGAAGGAATGTGCCGAGACTTGGCCGGGGAGGTGGAGCGTCTGCTCAAAAGCCCCAACACCTATGTCAAGAAGAAGGCAGCTCTCTGTGCATTTCGCATCATTCGCAAGGTACTCTGGCTCTCAAGCAATGGGGCGGGAGTAAAATGGTTGTATTTCTTAGGTTCCGGATTTGCTGGAAATGTTCATCCCGGCGACACGGAGTCTTCTGGGCGAGAAGAACCACGGCGTCCTCATCTCCGGCCTCACCCTCGTCACCGAGATGTGCGAGCAGAGCCCTGACATTCTCTACCACTTTAGACGCGTTCCCTAACACCTATCCCTATCACTAGACAAGAAAACAGGGGGGCTGTGATTTGAGCTAGTGCCAAATCTGGTTCGGGTGCTGAAGAATCTGCTGATGTCTGGCTACTCGCCGGAGCACGACGTGACAGGCATCAGCGACCCTTTTCTCCAGATCAAGATCCTCAAACTCCTCCGCATCCTCGGCAAGGATGATGGCGAGGCCTCCGAGGCCATGAACGACATTCTTGCTCAGGTTCCCACACACCTGCTCTCTCTCAACCCCAGTCTCCCATCAATGCTTCTCTGCCTGGAGGTGGCCACAAATACGGAGACGTCGAAGAACGTGGGCAACGCCATCCTGTACGAGACCGTGCTGACAATCATGGCTATCAAATCGGAGTCCGGCCTCCGCGTCCTCGCCATCAACATCCTCGGACGCTTCCTCCTCAACCCCGACAAGAACATTCGGTGAGGCTTTGCCTGGCAGGAGTTAGGAGAGGGAATATGAGCGATTGTAGCTACGTGGCGCTGAACACGCTGCTGATGACAGTGTCGGTGGACGGGAACGCAGTGCAGCGGCACAGAACCACCATCGTGGACTGCCTCAAGGACCCGGACGTAAGCATCCGCAAGCGGGCCATGGAACTCGCCTTCGCCCTCATCAACGCCAACAACATTCGCAGCATGACTAAAGAGGTCCACCCGATTCCACCTCCATAGCAGTCTTGCATTCTTAGAGTCCATAAGCCCTTTCCAGGTCCTGATATTCTTGGAGACGGCAGAGGCGGAGTTCAAAGCCCATGCCTCCTCCTCCATGTACATAGCCACCGAGCGCTTTGCGCCCAACCCACGCTGGCATCTGGAGACCATGATCAACGTCCTACAGCTGGTACAAACCGCATATTTGAGGAGACAAGAGGGTTAGGTGGATAAAGGATGGGTTTGAGGCGGGTAATGAAGTGCCGGAGGAGGTGGTGAGCAGCATGATCGGCCTCATCTCCGAGCGCAGCGACCTCCAGGCCTTGGCGGGGGTCCGCCTCTACAGAGCCGCCTCCCAGGATCTCAGCGTGGCTCAGCCTCTCCTCCAGGTCATACTCCATCTCCTCTTCTGTCCCCCCTTAGTTTTGGCTAATTGATAGGTTGCGGCGTGGACGATCGGAGAGTTCGGGGATGTGATGCTGAGCTGGCGGGACGATGGGACAGTGCGGGATGAGGAGGAGGAGTCGGAGGTGCTGGGCGCCGTGTCGGAGAGCGAGGTGATCGCCTTCTTCCGCAAGGCCACCCTCAGCAACCTCTCCTCCATCGCCTCCAAGAACTACCTCCTCACCGCCCTCGCCAAGCTATCCACCCGCTTCTCCGACCCCAGCCAGTCTCCTCCTCTCCCTTCCCGCCCTCCATCACCTCACCAGGCCCCATTTGCAGGGAGATAGCGGGCCTGATAGCGTACCTGAGCACCTCGATGAACCTGGAGATCCAGCAGCGCAGCGTGGAGTTCGGCCAGCTGCTCTCCATGGACGCCCTCAAGGCCGGCCTCCTCGAACGCATGCCCGTCATCAACCACAAGGCTCAGCACGCCGCCGCCGCTCCCATCGCCAACGGCAACACCCCCGACATCAACTCCCCTCCACAGCCCACCCTCAACGGCTCCGCCCCCGCCGCCAACGACCTCCTCGGCCTCTTCGATGCACCCGCCGCTCCAGCCACCGCCAACCCTCAGCCCCCGGCCGCCGTGGACCTCCTAGGGCTCATCGACGACGCCGCTCCGCCCCCAGTGCTGGCCCAGACCCCAGCCCAGCAGCCAGCCAGCGGGGGCTTGGACTTGGACTCCTTCCTGGGCGGCGGTGGTGGGGTGGGGACGACGGGGGAGCAGAGGAACGGGGCGGCCAGCACGAGCATCCTGGAGGAGCCCCCGCTGCGTCTGGCCATGGAGGTGGTGAAGAGACCGGGCGGAGGGGCGCCGGCCATTCTGAGACTATCGGCCAGCAATGCAGGCCCCCGGCCTCTGGATGCATTTGCCTTTCAAGTGGCACCGACTAAGGTGGCATTGAGAAGGTCAACTGGCGGCGGAGTTGAAGAAGGGAAGATTACAGACGTACAGTGTGGAGCTGGAACCGCCCTCGGCGCGCCAGGTGCCAGCCATGGGCCTGGGCAGCCTCACCCAGCTTCTTCGTGTCACTCAGAACACCCCCGGCCATCCTGTAAGCTTCTTTTTATTCCGCTAGCCGATTCAATCTTGGATGAAGCAGGGTGGTTTGTTTGAGCTCCGTTTCCGGATCAAGGTGAACTACACGGAGGGCGGGGCGGCGGTGTCCAAGATGGTGGACGTGAATGCATTCACGGAGCTCTTCTCCTAGGACTCTCGCTGCAATTCTCTCTCCTTCTCTGCCTGCACTGGCTACGCACCCTCCCAATCCCAATCACCAGCCCCTCTTCTTCAGTGTCCAGTGCAGCATAATGCCGGATCCCTATCACTGCAGCCTTTCAATGTGATAACAGCTCCTACTTTCCTTTACCACCAGTTGTGAAACTTTTGGCCGCCCTCCCTCTTACCAACTTCTTCGAAAAGGCCCTTGATAGTAAAGGGTTAAGGCTACTATGTTGGGAGGAGGGGAGGATTGATGAGGCGGGCATAGATGAAATTCCCCGTTCAACGCTGTGTTAGTCCTATCTGCAGTGTTCCTCTTTTGTCTCATACAGCCTTCACTTCTGACAATGAAGCTTATCCAAACTGCGCCTGCCCTGCCCATTCCGCTCCCAGCTCCAGCAACAAATTCACCAACAGTCACACTCAATTGCCGCCTAAAATGCTGCTTCACAAGAATATGACTTGAAATGAAAGGAAGGCAATAAAAGCAAAGGGTAGGCGTAGGGTAAGGGGGCGGGATGGGGGATGAGGAGGATGAGATGCTGGAGGCGGGCTGGCATCGACGAGGCGATGCGCCAATCATCCGCCCTCGCTTTCAAATCCCTTCCCTCCATTTGGGCGCTCTGCTGCGCATCCTCTGGGTCATCTCCACCTTCATCCTCCGCTACACCCGCCACTGGTGGCGACGCCGACACAACCCCGAGGCCCTCTTCATCGACGCCTACAGGACCATGCGCCCCAAAACCGTCTACGGGGTACCCGCCGGTGGCATTGGTGAAACTTTCTTTTCCTTCAACATTTCTTGGGACGCATAGCGAGGGATTGAAGGCAGTGGATCGCTGGGTCGAGACTACCGCGGCGGGTTCTGCAAGTACACGCTGAAGCCGGGCTGGGTGGAGCAGTCGGTGGAGGCCATCCCTGCCAATCAGTTCATCCTCAGCGTCCGCCGCTTCCATGACACTCCCAGCGACTATCAAGAGGTTCCTCCTTCACCTCATTTATCTCCTCCTTCCAAGCGAGCCCCCCCCCCCTCAGGTCCTGTCGGCAGTGCTGCGGAGCAAGAAGGACAAGAGCCTGAGCAGCTGGTCCTTTGGGTTCCCAGCCGGTGGGATCTCCTACCGCGGCCTCTTCCCCCGCTCCTGGACGCAGTACTTGGACGAGGAGCGCTTGCCCGGACTCCGTATCGGACTCTGCCAGATGAGCCCCGTCCTACCGCACAACTACGAAGACACCTGCCTGCCGCTGGCCCTCTTCGACTTCACCGTCGCCAACGAAAGCCATGAGGTACACTCTCCTTCGGCCTTGCAGTTCTCAGTTCTCTCCTTCATGAAAGGCGGTGGAGTTGGGGCTGACGATGACGTTTCGGAACGGGACCGGAACGCCGAGAGCAAATGAGGGGCCAGGGCATCTGAGGGAAATCCCAGGCGGCCTGGCCATGGCCCAGATGCTGGCCAAGATGCCACTCACTTATGCCATTGCTGTTCAGACTACTCAGGCTCGCCTTTTGCCTTTCCCACATTCTCACCAATCTCTAAAATATCAATAAATTTGAGGGAGAAGAGCAAGCGATAAGTGTACAAAGTTTTGACGCCGATGGGAACGGCAAGGATCTCTGGCATCAGCTCAGGGAACACGGCTTATTGTCCAGTTGACTTTCTCTTGCAAAAGCCAAGCGAAGTAGAATTTGTATGAAGTTTTCCTTGCAGACGTAGTAGCTTCAGAGGCCACAGGGATGGCCGTATCCATGCAGGCCAAAGTAGCGGCTGGCTCTTCAAAAACTCTTCGCTTCATCCTAGTCTGGCACATGCCCATCATTCACTTCGCCGACCCTGCTCGCACCTACCGAAGGTTCCCTCGAAATCCCTCAGCCATGAAGAAGGACGGTGAATCTGAAGGCGCTACACCCGCTGGTATGGAATGGATGAGGCTGGTGTGGAGAAGCTAGTCAGCAAAGGTCTCAGTTCTGCCGACGATTGGCATCGTCAGATCCAGCAGTGGCAAGCTCCAGTTCTCTCGTTGGAATCCTGGCCTAATAGGAACTGCAAGAGAAGGTATTTGGGTGCAGAAGAAAGGACGTGCCGGCGGAATACAAGTCGGCGCTGTTCAACGAGCTCTACTACCTGGTGGATGGGGGCTCGGTGTGGGTGGAGTACGAGGAGGACGACAAGGAGCCCTACCTCAGCCAATACACCAAGGACCTCATGCGTCAGAATGGACGCTTCCTCTACCTCGAATGTTACTTCATTTACTCTGCACCCAGACTGCCAATCGATAAACTGCTTCAGCCTATGAGTATCGCATGTTCAACACCTACGACGTCCACTACTACGCCTCCTGGTCCATGGCCATGCTCTGGCCTCATCTGGAGCACACCATGCAAGCTGAAATCGGTTCATTTTATTCATATTCCGTACCATTTTTCAAAAGCAAACCAGAAAATGAATATTGAGGTGACTATTTGCTGATGGCTTCTGACCCACGTCCAGTGCGATGGCTGTACAACGGGGAACGGGCGCCGCTGAAGGTGGCAGGGCGAATCCCGCACGACCTCGGAAATCCTGGCACCGCGCCCTGGCTATCTGTCAACGCCTACCGCATGCACGACACCGGGCGATGGCGGGACCTCAACCTCAAGTGGGTCCTCATGGCTGCCCGCAGCTCACTCACTGGCCTGCATACCGAATACCTCAAGGTTCTCACCTTTTCCTTGCTTCTCTCTACCATATCACTCTACCAAGTGATAAGGATATAATTCGATAAAGAAATTGGTTGTGCGAGGTGAGAGCACAATAGAAGTGAATAGAATTGGAGGAAGTGTGGGGACGTGTGGAGCTGGTGATGCGGGATGCCGAGGAGTCCTGGGACGAGGATGGGGATGGTTTGATTGAACACACCGGCGGCTGCGATCAAACCTTCGACAACTGGTACACCAACCCACGTCACAAACAGTGCTCATTTTTCAGCTCCATTGCAGGCACATGAAAGGTTCGTCAGCCTACTGCGGCGGTCTCTGGCTCGCTGCTGTTTCCGCTTCTGCCCTCATGGCCAAGGTTCACTTCCTCCGTCTTTGACCTCAATTTTAGACCTGAATCTTCATAGAATCTGGGCAAGCTGGAGCGAGAGGCGCATTATGAGGCCCTCTTGCATCGGGCTGCCGCTGCCTTCGATCGCAAGCTCTGGAACGGTACTGTCGTCGATTCCTCGTTTATTTTTCCAGTTTACATATTTTGGGGAATTGGAGGGGAGTACTACAAGTTCGACCAGTCTAAGAGCAGCGGGGACACGGTGATGGCGGATGCCATGAGTGGGCCTCTTTATCTCCGCCTCCTTCTGGGCAAAGAGCACGATGTTTGACCTTCTTGTCCCGCCTCCTCGCAGCAGCAGGAAGGAGTTGAGGTGCTGCCGCGGGAGAAACTGCACGGCATGCTGGCCAAAATCTACGCGGAGAACGTGGAGCGCTTCGAAGAGGCTCGCATGGGCGCCGTCAATGGCATGCTACACGGACGCCCTGACGCCTCCAATCCTCAGGGCATGGAGGTCTCTCTGCCTGCACTCTCCTACCAACTGACCACCAACGGACTAGGCGGAAGTGTATGGCAGGTTTGGGGCGGAGTGAGCTATTTCCTGGCAGCTGGCCTGCTGGGGGAGGGGATGAAGGAGGAGGCTTGGAAGACGCTGACGGGCTTCTACCGCTACTCCTGGCAACAGCTGGGGCTGCAATACCAGACGCCGGAGGCTGTCTATGCCAACGGTTTTAGCCTATTCTATATTGAATGTGGGAATATTGGACTGGGATTGTTGGAGGTTGCTATCGAGCTATCGGATACATGCGTCCACTGTCCATTTGGGCCGTTCACTGGGTTCTGGAAAAACGGATGGACAAAGAACCCCCCAAATAGCTCCCCCATTTGCCTTTCAAATATACATTTAGCTACCCAATTTCTTGTCGCATGAATCGTGCTCTTATACCGTCCTTATCATACTGCCTCTTACAAAGCGTGCAATGGTAGTACAGAGACTTATGCCAATGATCAAAGATTAGGCTTGCTTATGCAGATTTTGTTTTGCCATTAAGCGTTGGATGGTTTGAGAGTAAAAGTCCAGCTTTTCTTTAATCAGCTTTGGGAACATTATAGAGCAAATCAATGTTTTTTACGCAAAGTACAGTAAGAAAATGAGGTCTGTAATAATGTGAGAATTAAATTTGAGAATGATGCGATCAGTACTTAGGCGCCCACTGCATTTGGCGCTTCGGCGTCTCGCTCAAGATGCAGGACCTTCTGAGGGCGAAAATCGACTCAAGCTCATTCTCAACAAACGCTTCCCTGATGCCAAGGAAATTCTCGTCCAGGATATTTCTGGTATTTCATCAAAGGTCCTAGACAAATGATAGATTTCGGGATTCAGTTTGAAATTTACAAAAGTGTGAATTCATGATGAACCTGGCGTAATGTTGGCATTGTTTCTGCAAATTTAACGCTGGGCAGCATTTTCAGGCGGGTGTGGTTCGATGTACGAGGTGAAGGTGCGGACGGCGGAATTCCAGGGCCTCCCTCTGGTTCGACAGCACAAGATTGTCAACGAGGCTTTCTCGCCTTACCACTTCTTGCCAACTTCTCACCTATGTTCTTTCAGGCCCTATCAGCCGAGATAGCCGACATGCATGGGATTCGCATCCACACGTCCCCGAGCTGATTTCAATTCTCCTCCTCTGGCCATTCTTTTAGTTTTCGACGATGACTCAGACTTTGCCTGCACAGTCGATAGCGTCTGTCTGTCACGTGGATAAATAGTGTGGATTAGCTGTGACTCATCGACGGCGGCGTTTCGGTGACTAGGAGCAGCTGCCGGCAGAAAGGCCCCCCAACTGTGTGCAGTGGAGGGACGTCGTTTTTACGTCAGGCTCGTCTAGGCTCGCTTTACACTCTGCGCCCCCCTCTTCCTCTGCTCAACAGGATGGCCAGACCCAGCCTATGGGCCGAGCAGAGTCTGAGAACTCAGTACTGACAAGCTAGTGGGCTCTGATGGATGCTGGCGTCCTGTTCAACCTCTCCCAGAAGCCCTATCAATGCGGGGCCGCCAATAAGCTGGCCCTCATATTGATGCTTGGTGGGTAGGTGGAAGAGTGCTGGCGTGAGGAAGGCCTTCTCACCCACAGCAAAGCCGCAACAGCTGTTTTCTAGGGCGCCTTTCTAGCCTCACCTCGGCCCTATAAATTGCTCCCCCTCCTGCCACAGGCTCAGGCCAACAGGAAAGAAAGGGGCCCCCCCAAATACCTTTACCTCCCCACCTCCCCTACTCCCTCCACTTCTCCTGCCCTCACTTTCACTGCCAGTCAGCCATCCACTAGACTTCGTTTAGCCAAAAGAAAGCTCGCCATGGCTGGCTCCGGACGTACGGCCTCCTCGGGCTTGGGCCTCCAGGTGATGGCCAAGGTTTGGAAAGAGCCTCTTTTGGTCCTTCCCTTCCTGGACGATAGAGCGGGGCTGCAGCAAGCGTCGAAGTTCAACGAGTCGGAGGCGGAGAGCCTGCTGGACTGGATCAAGAACGTGTCCGGGGAGAGCATCAACACCAAGGGCTCCCGCGACAACTTCTACGCACTCCTCAAGGACGGCACGCTCCTCTGCAAACTGGCCAACGGCCTCGAACCCGGCGCCGTCAAGAAGATCCAGAAGCCCGTCGGCAACTTCGCCTGCATGGAGAACATCAACGCCTTTGTCGTATACTCCCTCTTCTTCTTTTGATCTCTCCCCCTTCTTCTTCTTCATTGCTCTGTCGTGTCCTCCTTCCACCCTTTACTTCATTGGATTCGGTTTGCCAGGAATTCGCGAAGAAGCAGGGCGTGGGCGTGGAGGAGACTTTCCAATCGGTGGACCTGTTCGAAGGCCGCGATCTCTTCTCCGTCTGTTGCTGCCTCATGCGTCTCGGAGCCAAGGTTCTCTTTCACTCCCCACTTCACCACCCCCACATGCCTACTCGCCCACTCTGCTTCCTCACACTCCCTTGCTTTGGGCTCACGACAACCACTACATCCTGCCCCAATCATTTCACAACCTAGCCAAAACCCCCTCTGCTTCCTTATTTCGGCTGAGTTTAAAAGGACGCATAAAGGAGGTCAAAATTGGACATTGAAGTGCAAGGCGAATGGAATGCCGGCTCCTGCTGGTATCTAAACACTCTCTGTAGGTTCGAGTGTACTGAAGAAAGTTCAAGCGATTAAGGAGGAGCTACTTTGCAGATGGAAAAGGCCGGAAAACCCTGCCCGAAATAGTGCTGCCGCTTGTTTTCTCATCCACCAACAGTGCCACCGGAATAGTTTTTTCAACCTACGAAATCATATCTCACTGTTAATTTTCTGCGGATGAAATGAATTGAAAAACGTTAATTGCTTTTCCTCATATCACCACCGTGCTTCTTTTCCTATGCCCTGATGCTTTCAATGCAACCGTTTTCTGGAGCTTGCCATTCCCAGTTCAACTAGCCGGCTCGGTCTAAATTCTTTCTCATGTCGGACACTAGACAGACACCTATTTACAGAGCAAACAGGAAAGGAAGGTGCAGAAAGACAGATAAGAAGTGGCTTTTGGAAAAAATCAGGCCATCGTTGCGGTAGTTTTGGACTCCATGATGGGTGTGGAATTTTCAGAACCGACCGGCTCCCTTCCTTTTGCCCTTCAACAAAGCAACTTTCAAGACCAAATGCATATTAGATAGTGAATTTTCTCAAATGGGCAACTAGGAAAAAATAAATCCATAAATTCGTAAAAAAAGTCGTGCGCAACCTGTAGACAGCAGCAATGCCATCCTCAATGGTCTCCGGCATGGGCTGGCCGAGAGTTTCCGGGAGGAAAAAGTCCAGCACTGCTGCCATCAGCGCGAAGACCCCATAGATGACTATCGGCAGCCAGCTTGGCCCTACCTCAACCCATCCTCCACTACTTCCCCCCTTCCTACCTAATATCTGGCCGCTATTCATATGATCACCGAGAATCCACCGATAATATCGGTGGATAATTTATTTCCGTTCAAATGAAATCACTGACAAATCAGCGTATTTATGAACTGAAATTACTTCATGCTTAATCGATAATAACAGCTTGACATTATCAAAATTAATGAATTAAATGAATGGAAATGCATTATTTCAACTCTTCAATGCTAAACTTTGTGTGCCATTTAGGAACATGGGCTAAAACATAGCATGCGTACATGGAAAGGGAGGGAAAAGACTGCGCATTTCTCCAAGGTGGTTTAACGATATAATGCAGTAGGCTAGCAAGAAAGACAAAAGAAGTGTAAAAGGGCAGTGTGCTGGTATCTATGGAGGACGTGTTTGCGGACAGTGATGAATACGGATCTGAGGAAGAATCAGAGACCCCGCTAGCCAAGTCTGCAGAGAATACCAAGACCCGGCAAAGCAAGAAATACGCCACGGTTTAAGGTTTAAAATAGATTTATTGTGAGAAATTGAAGCTTAAAATGGTTCTGGAGTTCGGTTCGACTTGAAAAAGCTAGGATACTTCAGCTGAATCGGAGCCAAGAAAGAGTGAAAAATAACCTTTGGTCACCTTTCATGGTCCAGTCCCGACAGCCCCTCATTTATTAGGCAATTGTCGGTGATATAGAAATAAAACTAGTAAATATTAAGAAACAAAAAATTATCACGAAACAAAAATATTAAGAAACCGTATTTACTTATCTAAAGCGTCTACTTACCTTAGATCATGTTTAAAAGTCACCAGAATCAATAAAACATGCCTACGTGGCCTGGCCGGTAACTGCCCGACAGCCCTATCCCTGTCGGGCAAATGTCGGTGATATTGGGTATTAAATGAATTGAACCTGATTTATCAGTGATAAAAGTTGTCAAAGTCTTAATCGACATGTCACTGACATGTCGAGCATAAATGAATTGAAATTTGGCAATATCACTGACATTTGCCCATTTTATGAATACCCCCCAAATCGTCGGTGATATTGCCTGACTCATATGAATGGCACCATTAAATGAATAGCGGCCTGGTGAAGTAGGACAAACGGTGGCCAGCAAAGCGACTTGCGGCGCAATCATGCTCCCGATGCGAGCGCAGAGTGAGCTGAAGCCTGTGCCCGCGTTGCGCACCACTGTCGGGAACAGCTCGGCGCTGCAAGGCCCCGCAGGAAGATGAGCAGAAGAGTTATGACTGAGAAGAGAGACCTGTAGTTGTAGGTGACGGCAAAGACGCCGCTGACGCACATCTTGCCCAGGACGGCTAAGGCGACGACGAAAGCGGCCAGGCTCTTGGGCAGGAGGCCGGAGGCGATGCAGCAGAGGCCGCCCAGGAGGAACAGCAGCACCATGGCCGGCCGCCGCCCCAGCCGCTCCATCATCGGGATGCAGAGCAGGTAGCTGCATGAGAGGGGGGCCGTATAGCTGCGCAGTAATGGCTTGGTAGGGTGTGACCCAGGGAGTTCGATGAGGCCGGAGAGGAGGAAGGTGAGGTAGGGATTGCCGGGCAGGTCGCTCGTATTCAGTGACAGGCCGTAGTAGCTGAGGGAGCAGACAAACCTGAGGCAAGTATTCATGAGAATATATGAAGCTTTGATTGAGAAGTAGTGGAAACCAGGTGAAGAAGACAATGAGGGTATTTTTGGCTAGTAGCGGATGTTTGAAGAGATCCAGCACTGTCTCATGCGAGCCCTGGGAGACCATCTCGCTGCTCGAGTCCTCAAGCATTCCAATTAGCATCCTATAATGAAAGACTGGAGAGCAAACCAGGGCTTGACGAACGACGGACTTTGGTATACTGAGTCGATTCATGCGTACAAGGCGATCAATATTGTTCTGCGCCTCAGCGTGTCTTCCGTTGACGATGGACCAACGGATGGACTCGGGCAGGAGACTAAAAAATTACTATTTTTCTATTCTTTCCCCAGCAGCAAGAGAAAAAGGTGGGCACAAGCAGATGGGAATGAAGAGAATGGCCGGAAGCGAGGAGGCCCAGTGTATCCAGCGCCAGTCCCGCACCAGCCAAGCCACGACGCCCACATATGAGTAGCCCTTCAGTCCACCATTCATTCTCTACACTCTGCCCAGGGCACAATGTCTCAAAGTACAATGGCAAAGTAGCCCTGAATCCAGATGCCGAGCACAGTGCGCGCAAAGCCCGTCACCGACTCCATGACTCAACCAGGCAGGCCCAGGTTAGGGAGAGGTACAGGAAGGCAATGGAAGGTTGAAGAACTTAGGATATATCCGCAAAGGAAGCTCCCATATTGGATCGCACCGTTGAAGAACTGGATGGCCAGGAAGACGTGGAACTGACTGGCCAGCCAGGGCACCACGTTGAAGCTCACCAGCTGCACCAGGGCGCAGGCCACAAAGATCCTCCGACGTCCGAACCTCAAGCCATTTCTTCATCTCTGAGATGGAAGAAGGTTGAGAATAGAGAGAACTTGTCCGAGAGGACACCGAATAGGCCGGCTCCCACCAGGACGCCGAACATGTAGGCGGACTTGCAGAAGGCCAGCATCCAGCCCCGCTCGCAGACCATGGAGAACTGAAACCCCTACTTTGCTGCCCCACTTTCCCATCCTCAGGGAGTGAATAGGGGGACGTTGATGACGAGAGAACTGTGATAGGTGGAGGTGTCGTAGACATGGCCGTGGGAGCAGGCGCTGGCCTCCTCCGACTTGCACTGGCCCTCTCCCTGAGGGCAGTAGCGGCAGATGGATACGCCGTGATCCTCAGCCGCCTGCCGAGTGCCGTCGATGGAATGGAAGGTATGGAAAAGAAAGGGAAGGTATGGAAAAGAGCTAACCCTAGGCGGAAAGTAGCGGCTGGTGAAGTTGGCAATGTCCGGGCGGTGGTAAGGGAGGGCAGCAGCGATGGAACAATCCTCCAGCTCAGGCACACAGCATCGGTTGGGCGGCATGGCGCCGGTGAAGGAGAAGACCATGGTGGCCGCGCCCGAGAAGAAGGAAGGCACGAAGAGCATCGCATACATGTACAGCTGTCAATTCACGTGCTCCTGCTTTCTTTTTTACTAATTGGAAAATAGCATACTTGATAGCGGCCGAAAGATCCAATGTGCTCCTCCAGCTCTTCCAAAGGCGTCAGCTGGATCTCCTTCATGGCTGGGCGGCGGGCGGCGGTGCGTGGGAGTGGTGGGGGGAAGCTGAGGGCGAAAGTGAAATGGGAGACTGGCGCACTCTGACTTCTTCACATGTCCGTCTGCTGATAAGAGCACGCGCCTCCCTCCCACTTAGCCTCCTCAATCCTCCTCCCCAGCGCCAACTGCCGAGCACGAGTTTTCAACTCCCACTGCTCTCATCGCCCCACCTCCCTCCACCAACAAGAACTCCACTTCGAACCTCACAAACACCCCACTTCAGACTTCACAAACACTCATCCCTTCCTGAGCCGTGTTTCCCAGGTCTCGATTGCTAGCAGAGCGGAGGTGGGCTGGGGTGAAAGGACAAAAAGCGAAATCACTTTTGCACACAAACTCGCTCTCCTACCCCATTTAGCCATGTAAACATAAGCTTCACGTGATTGCCCGCCAAAGAAAAGCCGGAAAAACGCCAGCCATTTGAGAAAGAAGAGAATTGAAATAGAAAGAGGAGAAAGTAGAGGAGGGTCCTTCTTTTGACCAGTCTTTACAACCTAGCCTAGCCCCGTGCCTACGACCACTCGGCCCCTAGCCATGTAGTAAAGCGACATAAGAAGCAGCCAGCAGCAACCATCTAGGTATCTCTCAAATCTATTACATATTTTGCCTTTCGCTGCTCAAAACATTTGTTGAAGGTACATAAAATAGTTGAATTTACTTAAAAACAAAAGTTCTAGATTATATCGTTTCAAATTATCTCAAATATTTGTTTAATTTGTCACCAATTTGCAAGCCTATGGGCAAAACTTAAAAATAACAGATAAGGACAGAAAGTAAACGTCATTGTACGTTAATACCTTGGACCATGTACTGCTTTATCCTGGAATGGGAAACCGGACGTTATTCGGAAGCCAAGTAGCATCCATGAATTTCCAACTTTATGGGGCACCAGTTTCTATGGGGAGCATTGCAAAGTAACGAAATTCGTGTTGATCGCAACCAGACAATGCTCAATGGGTCATTAAGGATAACTAGTCATGGCTGGGAGATTCAGTTAAGAGGGCTGTTTTGACTGTCACAGTGGGATGAATGTGTGAATCATTGGTTTGTAGAAAAGGGTGTTGAAGGCGCAGCTCAGATGTCCCAGATGTCCTGTGCAAACCAAAATCACATGACATGAACAGGAACGCCTCCTTGGTACTTTTTAAGTATTCTATCAATGTGAAATAAGCATATTTAAGAGACATTTTAGGTTGGAATATTCATTTTTCAACGTTTTAAAACTGACCGCACAGCTGCTTTACGACAACAATTCCATGCTTTCTGGCGTTTACCGCATCGATTCTCATGCATTCTAGCCCAAGTTATAGATAAAACGTGAGAAGAGTTCCAAAATAAGCAAAAAATCGGAATTTTTCGATTTTTTATACATTGTTGAGTTTGTTGACCCAATTCTGCATCGAACCAGCCTTCTTATGCATTGGGCTGGCGCGAGCGAGCGTTAGCGAAGTGTCAGCGCCCAGCCCCTCTTTTCGACCTAGGTGTATGTTTTGAGGGTTATTGCTAGATCTTAAATTTGATAAGGCGACTGCTCGTCACAGAAGGCTCCAATCGCTCTAATTCTTTCACCATTGGAAAGAACAACATCGAATTGACTAGAGTTTATCTTTTGAGTTTTGCACAAAACATTTGATTTTAAGGTGAAAAATGCAAAATACCATTTGTCCGAACTCCTTCTTCTCCTTCTTCTCCTTCTTCTTCTTCTTCTCCGCATCTATTCAATGGATGATAGTAGGTATTCATTTCTTCCCCCACCCCCCTCCTTCCCCGGGTCCCTGGGCCTCATTTTTTGACTTATTCATAACTCTTCAGTTAACCTACAAGGTCATGTGCATCAGTGGTGTAGTGGTGTAGCAATTGGACAGCTGGATTGAACTGGCGGGTTCGATTCCTTCGCAGGCATTCATTTTATATTAGTTTTTAAAGGAGACAAAACAATTTTTACCTTCGGCATGCTAAAAGCAAAGCTCCTTCTTCCAAAAATTAATTGCCCTGAGTGTAAGAAAAATTGCCAATTGCCAAAAATGTTTGTTTGCCAATAATTTTGCATTGTATTTTTAATTTTCGAATTTTTTCTTTCCATTTTATTTTTTTAAATGAGTTTTTTTTAATATAAAACTTCTATTTATATGTTTCATACTATATTAAAAGTGGAAGAAATATCTGGTACCATTGGCAGGCCAAATGTGGGACTCTTTTCTCCAATTTTTGTAAGTGCCTCGAGCAACAAGTCAAGGAAATACATCTACTACTAGTGGAATCTGCTGCGTCATCTGTATTTTGTTTTTGGCGCGCATGGACAGAGACACTGAACTGCGCGCCAAAAACAAAATGCAACTGTCCAAGCAGCAGATTCCACTAGTAGTAGATGTATTTCCTTGACTTGTTGCTCGAGGCAATTACAAAATTTGGAGAAAAGAGACCCACATTTGGCTTGCCGATGGTACCAGATTATAATTTTGAAGCTTACAATTAAATTTAAAACCTATTTACATTTGGTTGGGAGATGAGAGCTTTAAGAACAAATTCTATCTGTATGAACTACAATTTTGTCAATATCATGGGAGTGCAGTTTGCTAAAAGTAGCTCGATTTCTCTTTCCAGTTGCCCTAATGTCCAAATTCTACAGCATATTTGATTTTTGCCTGTCTTTATCTTCGTTTTGATATACAAAATGTTGGGGTTGCGTTTGAGCGATGAGTTATAATTCATCAAATATCGCTAACCTTTTGATTATCGTCATAGGGTAATTTTTTCTGAGTACTTTTGTCCGTTGCTTCTTCACAACTTCAACCACAGGAGCGTGAGAAATTGCCATCAACGTTTCACAGTAACAGTAGCACTGTTCCGCACAATGGCCAGAGGGGCAGCATCGCGCGCGCATATTGGGTGCTAAGAGCCACACCCACTCCCCACCCCCTCACCCCCCTGCCCTTTAATTCTCTTTCCCCTCCTACGCTCCTATAAAAAGGCCGCCACTTGCCAGAGCTTCGTCAGATAATTCCAACCAAGCTAAACACCGAAAGAGCTACAGCCGAAATGTTCCACCCGGAGTACGACACTGAAGTCAGTGCCGTGTCGCCAGTGGGAAAGCGCTCAATCTTCAACGACTTCTGCTGGAGCCTGCCGGAGGTGGAGGATGAAGTCGTTCCTCTGATCATTCTCCACAACACTGCTGCCCATTCGGGGCTCGTTGCTGAGGAGCTGAAGGTTTTAGTTTTTCAAATCACTTTTAAACAATACAACTACTGAAATTCAAAAATTTCTCATTTATTTGTTTATTTAAAAAATAATTTATTCATTTTCAGGCAGTGCTGGAGGCTGCACAGGCCGCGAAGCCAAAAGCAATGAAAGGTAGAGTGGGGCTTGACGAAGGCTTATACTAATTCCCCCAGCATTTACATCCGCTCATGTGCTCACAATCATCACTGTCATCCTCTTACTATCATTGACACATGCTCAATCGTTGGCCAGCAATTTTACCTCACCATTAATAGCTCTCAATATTCAGCTTTAGCTTCTGTGTTAGCCTGGCACAATGCTAATTCAGTCTTGCCATTTCAAAAATGCCTAATTTGTCTGCTCATGGCGTTCAGGAATATCCATATGTGGTTTTATGGAAAGGGTTTGCTGAGTTTGGGGGAAAACGTTTTGGCTTTGCGCATTCGCTGCTCTATGGGACTATGAAATTCACGAAAGCGTTTTTCGTGTGGTTATTTCGTTTCGACAAAAAATGCTTGTAAAAAAGGAAAAAATTGCGAAGCCAAATAAATATACGGCATTGTCACAAAAGCAGAACACCAAACTTTAACAAAAATATTAGAGGTTGTACCCAAAAACCTTTAATATACGAAAAGTACCTCTAATGAAAACGCGCCTTCCAGAATCTCAGTCAATTTAGACGGGCACGTGGAGAGGCAGAAAAGTGCACCATGCACGTGAAACTAAATTGAGCCCGAAAGGTTTGTGAAAGGTCGTCCGTCGCCTTGCATGCTGAACACGAGAAGATGCATGTGCCTTGAATTGGCCTAAATCATTCAACGTTTGGAGGTTCTCCAAAAGTTCTGCGTCAGTCGGCTTATTTTAAGGTCTACAATTCTACAATTTGAGATGAAATATTTTTCGCTTCCAGCTGCCATAAATATAGACTGATAGAGCCAACATGAAATGAATCAATTCAAGAAATGAAAAATAACATTACAGAAAAGCAAAAATACGTTGAAATGAAGCGCACAAATTATGTTTTAAAAAGCTTGAAGCTTGCTTAGTTTATCCCAAACATCGTCTTAGATTGTTGTCATTGTTTGCTGCTATGATATTTACGTTGATTAAACACTTATGGTTTCGGCCTCGTTCAAAATATTTTTTTTTAATTTATGGCATAATTACTAAATTTAGTCACAATACGTATGCAAGTAAATGGCAGATGCAGACATGTACACCCATTTGCGCTGTTAGTTCTCTATAAAACCAAATTCTCAGAAGTAGCAGTGTTTAGTCCAAGTTGTCGATTCGTTTTTAGGTTTTTATTCGAATGCAAGTCATTTATTCGAAAGCATCATAATGCTAATTTTATCAGTGCACCTTGTTCTTGCAGCAGTGCAGCTAAAATGTTATAGTTTACCCCGTAATGTAGCTAAGATGTTTGACTCGCCTGTGAGACAGCAAGAATGAGTTGACTCTGATTAAAGGCCTGGGCAATATGAAAGGAGTTCATGAAAAGGTCTGCCTCAATTGCTCTTTGCAGAAACGATGTCTCCGCTTGCACTACTGTTCAGTTAGTCTCAAACTACCCATAACAATGACAATAGCTTTGCATTTACAGGCCTTCTACCACTACTATTCCCCATTGCTGCAGAGGGTTATTAAGATTTTCGAGAAATTACATGAATTTTGCAATTCATATTATTTAGTAGAGTAAATACTGTGCTCAACGCTATGCCTAAAATAATTGTTTGCAGAAGAAATCAGATATTTTATATGCTTTAAATCATTATTTTTTTCAATTTCAGGAAAAGAATGCCAAGATCGGGAGCTGAGGGCTTCCAGCGGGAGCATAAGCATTAAAAAAGAGGCTAGCGAGGATGATGACGGCAGCTACGTTGACAACCTCGACTGCCAGTTCGCCTTTTGCACTGCCTTTCTCCTTTCTTTCTTAGAGGCTATTTGCAGGTGGACAATTCTTGTACTCGAGCCTTCACTTGTTTGGCTGCATTTTGAAGAGTTCGAAGTGGAGGAGAATGACAATGACTACCTCGAAATATCTTCCGCAGGAGTGTCGCAAAAGTTAAGCATTTGTATTTCAGTCACAACAATTTTTATCCCATTTTTATTTATTTATTATTTATTATTTAAATTATTGGAACCATTGGATACTCTAATGTTTACCAAATCGCGGAATTTTCACTTCAGAAAATCTGAAGAATCAGAAGACACTGGAAGAACTGAAATCGGATCCTAGGTTCTCTGGTAGTCAGGCAGGATTTCAAGCAGGCTGGGCAGTGGCCGATCGACTAATAATCTCCTTCCACACAGATGGCTCTCTCACCTACAAAGGATTTAAAATAAACTACTCAGTATTGCGTTAGTGCCTTTGAATAGACCAATTTTCACCTAAAGACCTGCTCTGCCCTTTTATTTGAACCAAGCCAAGGTCAGAGCCTGGCACCCTTTTTTTTGCGCTGCGCAGCAAAAATAGTTTTTGAAAGCTTGGGAGGCCGTTTTGATAGGAGTAGAATCCTACAAATAGGATGGTGAACATGAAACCGCTTAGCATCGACGAATTTGGCAGGAAATACACTCACAATATCTTCAAATCAATAAATGAGGTCAAAATTTTGGCAGACTTTGCGATTTAGGCTCCTAAGGACAAAAGGGCCGACTTATCTCGCATTTGCCCTAAAAGTTTAGTTTTTGTAATGCTTGTAATTGTATTTATCCTGCTAGCTTGGTTGGCTCCTGCCTAAGCACAGGACAAACTCTTCAGCCAACCGTTGTCAAGATCGGGGAGCTGACCTCCTCCCCCAGTGGCAGCATCGGCATCAGCAAAGAGCCGAGCCCAGATCATGATGGCATCTACGTCAATCGTCTTGACTGCCAATCCCACCCCCATTTTCTAGTCCCCTACTCCCGCATTCTTTCAGCCGATTGCAAGGTGGACAATCCTAGTGAGCCAAGCCTCATTTGTCTGGGTGGAATTTGAAGAATTCGATGTGGAAGGCGAAAACAACGATTACCTCTCCATATCAGCCGATGACAACAAACAATTGTAATTTCCATAATTTATATGCTCCTTTTTAAATTATTCTAGACTTTAGTTGTCTCAGGAAAAATATTCGTAGTAAGTATAATGTTACAAAATGAAGTATCTGGTAAACTCAACTCTAAGGTTCTCTGGCAATCAAGATGGATTTCAAACGGGCTGGGCAGTGACCTATCTACTAATAATCTCCTTCCACACAGATGGCTCTATCACCAAAGATGGATTTAAGATCAACTACTCTGTGATTCGTTAGCACAATATTTTCTGGCTTTGCTTTTCCTCATGAGTCTCAAAGTCATAATTACATTAATATTCTCTGCGACTGCCTCGGTAGGCTGCAAACTTTGCCTTTTCAGCCAACCGTT
>JASANA010009958.1:0-13266 GCA_030248095.1 Ptycholaimellus sp. GST1_10
CGACCGATCGCTTCTCCTCCTTCACCTCCCGCGACGCCCCAGAGCACTCCATTTTCATGCACTACAGCTCTAGCTGAAAATCCAGTTCAGTTTTACTCAATCCTCCACTCTTCAGGCTCAAAAAACTAAAGTGGCAGCAAAAACGGGGGTGAAAACAAGCAAAGAATCGCGTAAAAAATGCAGAGGATATCCTCCACTCAAGGCGGAGGAGACCTCTGCGTGGTGGAATAGCCATAAACTCAAGCAAGTGAGATGTCCACTACGCAGAGGAGACCTCCGGAGGTTAGCCTCCGGAGGCTAACCTCCGACCATAAACTTTGAGCACTCATCTTTGCACCCATTCAAAATACATGATGCAGGCATATTTTGTGCGCATTTCTTTGGAGCATGGGGGGGAGGGGGAAGCGCTCCGCGGTCACCTATTGCGCTTTGCGCCATATACTTGTTTTGTGTTGTGAAATTTTTGATATGCAGTCATACATTTGCGAATTTCCGGGGTACTATAAATTCTTGAGTGAAGCCACTGCAGGACATAAAAATGGACACTTTAAAGCTTGCCTTCGCCTTTGCGACATCCAGTCAATTGCGTCACCAGTGAGGCCAACGCAAGTCCAGAGCAACCATATGTTTAAAATAATGAAGAGACATTAAAGTGGTGTTTTACTTAATGTTTCAATGTTAGAAATGATTGAAAGTCAAATTAGGTATTTATCAATCAAAGACAATGAATTTAACATAATGATACAAAATAAAAATTATCAATATTATGCGTAATGGGTGGAATATAAGGAATTTTAATGCTGATGTTTATGACTTTTAGATTTAGGCTTAGTTTTGTGCTTGGATGAATGCTTTTTCTTTTCAGAAGAATTCTTGTGATGTTTCTTAGATCCCAATTTATGGCTTTCTGGCTTTTTATCTTCTTCCTTCATTGATCCCGTAGTTTCGTGCTGATTCTGCTTTTGATCAGAACCTGTTTGCCTTAATTTGTGTCGGTGGTGACGTGAATTCGATTTATGTTTTTTTGAGTTTGAGTTTTTTTTGTTTTGCTTCGTTTACTTCCTGAAGTAGATTTATTCTTAACATTAGCCTTGGACAGTTCTTTTTTGATGTTCAATTCATCAGATATGGGCAATTCATGGGTTTTTTCACTTACTTGCGTATTTTTGACCGCGGAGCGGCCCGAAGGGGCCAATTTCCTCTGTAGCATCTGAACGGCTGAGAATTGCACACAAGACTTGAGTTTTTTTGTTCACAAGTCGTATATAGCGGTTCCAAATCTGTGCTTACTTTTGAAAATAGTTGAGAAACCACAGACTTTTCCCTTTGAGTGAAGAATTGTCATGTTGAATGGCTGAAAATTGCACACAAGACTTGAGTTTTTTTGTTCACAATTCATAAGTGCTGATTCTAAATATGTGCTTACTTTTAAATTTGGTTGAGAAACCACAGACTTTTCCTTTTGAGAGGCAATGTTCACCCTCACAGCAATTTTTTTCCTTAATTTTAGGATTTTGCCACATGTTAAGGTGCTCCGCGGTCACCTATTGCGCTTTGCGCCATATACTTGTTGTCATCTAGGTGTTCGGATAGAATTTCTGGAGTTCCAAAATCTGCAGATGGCTCCTCTTTTTTCTTTGACAACACTTCTTGTAGTGAATTTCCACTGTTCATTTTTCGTATTCCTGATTTATCTAAACCCAATCGTCCACTCGTTTGTTGGTCGTCTGAACTGCTTTTACTATTAGCTTAAAGAAGTTTCCATGTGGTGAAACCGGCAGCCAGGCCCATAGTTATAGCAGCAAAGATTAATATCATAGTTAACGTTCCGTTTATTTTTTCAAATTGTAAATTTGATTTCTGACCATTATATGAAAATTGATTTAATAAAAATATGTCACTTATTAAATTTTTACCAGTTTTAAAGTTTCACTAAATATTTATAACTCAAACAAGGCAATACCCGCAAATGAAAACAAAACACAAACGCAGTGATAACTACGCAAATCATAAAAGTTGACCACAAAGTAATGCTCCACTACATCATACCTACAAATATCATATTTGGTAATTTTCCACCATTAAGCACAACCAACCAATTCCATATCGTTGTCACAGTCGGCATTTTTTCATATTTGTATCCATTTTATTTAGCATATTGAGGTTTTATGCTTTAGTGAATTCAATGGATTCAATACAGTTGGTTGAATGTCAAGCTTGTTAATAGTGATGCATATTCTATTACAACTATTTTCGTGTCGTCATACACTAAAAAATAGCATAAAAATTACAATAATCCTAATAATTGCATGTGGAAAATTGAAGGCTGTTTTAGTCTAGGTTTGAAAAGGCAAATGCATTGGTTATTGACATTTGCTGCTTTGCCAAATAAATGAATGCGGAAAAAAGAAATGTCGTCATTAGCAGTTGTGCTTTATAGCAAGTTTATAGCAAGTATAAATTGAGTTTAATTTCTTCTTAACTAGTGTTGTAATTACGTCATTTTTGTCTTTAACATACTTTCTGAAGATGAATGTAGAATGCTGGCTCTTATCTGTGCTTGATAATTCTGTCAGGACTTTACTAAATTGAACTTTACGGAAGCTAGTGTTTCAATTGTTGGATCAACTAAGTACAAGTCATGATTCATATGTTTGACAAGGGCAGCCGTTATTTTTTCATCTGATTCATTTTTTCATCTCACAAAGTTCCTTATACTTTTTTCTTACACTTATTGGCAAATGGAATATTTTTTATCCATTCCAATTCCATTTCGAACCATTTTCCATCTATTGCATTCCATTTTTGACCTACCTGCTAATCAAATGAAATGGAAAAATGCAAAAATAAAACAGGAATGCTAATCGGCTCATTTTGTTTTTGCGCGGAGGGCAGGGCAGTCAGAGCTCCGTAGGCCGGAGGGCATGGGTGCGGAGGCCCCGGAGCGTAGCCTAGCATGCGAAGCATGTCTAGGTGGACGTGCAGGGCCGTAGCCGTCTGTATATATCTATATATATATATATATATATATATATATATATATATATATATATATATATATATATATATATATATATATATATATATATATATATATATATATATATATATATATATATATATATATATATATATATATGTGGTTCCGGGGCCCGTACTCCGCGGTTTTTCAACGAAATTGGCTAATTTTTTGCATGAAGGTCCGCCTAGGTGGTATCTCCAGGCCATTTTGTGTGCGTTGACTTAATTTTGCGTTTTTCGCCCAAAACCCAAAATTTTGGATGTTTCAAAGTTCCAAAAATCATAAATCGCTGGGTTATCAATGGAAATCAGCTGATTTTTGGCAGGTACATCCGTCAAAGTAATATCTTGAAGCTGGCAAAAGGAAATTTCGAAATATTTTTTATTTATTGATTTATAGTCAAAAACCCAAAATATTGATGTTTCAAAAATTTGAACATGCATAAGTCCATGGTTTTTCGATGAAACTAGCTGATTTTTGGTATGTACATCCGCGAAAATAATATCTTGAAGCTGGCAAAAGGAATTTTGGAAATTTTTAGTATTTCTTGATTTATAGTCAAAAACCCAAAATATTGATGTTTCAAAAATTGGGACATGCATAATTCATAGTTTTTCATTGAAATCTGATGAATTTTGGCATTTTCATCTAGGTGGTGTCTTGAGGTGAGGCCGCGCATCTTGGCAACCGCCGAGAATACCTTGTTTTCCGAGTCTTTAAGACAAGGCCGTGGAAGGTCCCACCAGACCTCGACAAGGTCGTGGAAGGTCCGACCAGACATCGACAAGGCCGTGAACAGTCCAAACAGACATCGACAAGGCCGTGGAAGGTCCCAGCAGACCTCGACAAGGCCGTATGAAGGCCCATTAGACCTCGACAAGGCTGTGGACAGTCCAAACAGACATCGACAAGGCCGTGGAAGGTCCCAACAGACCTCGACAAGGCCATTTACAGTCCAAACAGACATCGACAAGGCCATGGAAGTTCCCAACAGATATCGACAAGGCCGTGGAAGGTCCCACCAGACCTCGAAAAGACCGTATGAGGTCCCACCAGGCATCGATAAGGTCGTGGGAGGTCCTACCAGACCTCGACAACGCCGTGGTAGGTCCCACCAGACCCAACAAGGCCACATGTGGTCCCACCAGACCTCGACAAGACCGTGGGAGGTCCCACCAGACGTCAACAAGACCGTGGAAGGTCCCGACAGACATCGACAAGGCCACGAAAGGTCCCACTAGACCTCGCCAAAGCCGAAGAAGGTCACACCAGACCTTGACAATGTCGTGGACAATCCAAACAGACATCGACAAGGCCGAGGGAGGTCCCACCAGACCACTACAAGACGGTATGAGGTCCCACCAGACCTCGACACGGCCGTGTGTGGTCCCACCAGACCTCGGCAAGGCCGTATGAGGTCAAACCAGACATCGAAAAGGCCGTGGAAGGTCCCACCAGACCTCGACAAGGCCGTATGAGGTCCCGCGAGACATCGACAAGACCGTGGAAGGTCCCACCAGACATCGACAAGGCCGTGGAAGGTCCCACCAGACCTCGACAAGGCCGTGGGAGGTCCCATCAGACCTTGACAAGGCCATGTGTGGTCCCACCAGACCTCAACAAGGCTGAAGGATGTCCCACCAGACATCGACAAAGCCGTGGAAGGTCCCACCGGACATCGACAACGCCGGGGAAGGTCCCACCGGACATCGACAAGACCGTGGAAGGTCTCACCAGATCTCGAAAAGGCCGTGGAAGGTCCCAACAGACATCGACATGGCCGTGGAAGGTCCCACCAGACCTCGACAAGGCCGTGGAAGGTCCCACCTGACATCGACAAGGCTGTGTAAGGTCCCACCATACCTCGACAAGGCCGTGGGAGGTCCCACCAGACATCGACAAGGCCGTGGAAGGTCCCATCAGACCTCGACAAGGCCAAGGAAGGTCCCACCAGACCTTGCCAGCCGTATGAGGTCCCATCAGACAGCGACAAGGCCGTGGGAGGTCCCATCAGACATCGACAAGGCCGTGGGAGGTCCCAACAGACATCGACAAGGCCGTGGGAGGTCCCACCAGACCTCGAAAAGGCCGTATGAGGTCCCACCAGGCATCGACAAGGCCGTGGAAGGTCCCACCAGACCTCGACAAGGCCGTGGTAGGTCCCAGCAGACCCAACAAGGCCATGTGTGGTCCCACCAGACCTCGACAAGGCCGTGGGAGGTCCCACCCGACATCAACAAGACCGTGTAAGGTCCCAACAGACCTTGAAAAGGCCGTGAAAGGTCCCACTAGACCTCGCCAAGGCCGAAGAAGGTCACACCAGACATTGACAAGGCCGTGGACAGTCCAAACAGACATCGACAAGGCCGTGGGAGGTCCCACCAGACCACTACAAAACCGTAGGAGGTCCCACCAGACCTCGACACCGCCGTGTGTGGTTCCACCAGACCTCGGCAAGGCCGTATGAGGTCAAACCAGACATCGAAAAGGCCGTGGAATGTCCCACCAGACCTCGACAAGGCCGTATGAGGTCCCACGAGACATCGACAAGGCCGTGTGAGGTCCTAGCAGACCTTGACAAGGCCATGTGTGGTCCCACCAGACCTCGACAAGGCCGTATGAGGTCCCACCAGACATCGACAAGGCCGTGGAAGGTCCCACCAGACCTCGACAAGGCCGTGGAAGGTCCCAGCAGACCCAACAAGGCCATGTGTGGTCCCACCAGACCTCGACAAGGCCGTGGGAGGTCCCACCAGACATCAACAAGACCGTGGAAGGTCCCAACAGACCTTGAAAAGGCCGTGAAAGGTCCCACTAGACCTCGCCAAGGCCGAAGAAGGTCACACCAGACATTGACAAGGCCGTAGACAGTCCAAACAGACATCGACAAGGCCGTGGGAGGTCCCACCAGACCACTACAAAACCGTTGGAGGTCCCACCAGACCTCGACACGGCCGTGTGTGGTTCCACCAGACCTCGGCAAGGCCGTATGAGGTCAAACCAGACATCGAAAAGGCCGTGGAAGTTCCCACCAGACATCGACAATACCGTGGGAGGTCCCACCAGACCTCGACAAGGCCGTGTGAGGTCCTAGCAGACCTTGACAAGGCCATGTGTGGTCCCACCAGACCTCGACAAGGCCGTGGAAGGTCCCACCAGACCTCGACAAGGCCGTGGAAGGTCCCAACAGACATCGAAAAGGCCGTGGAAGGTCCCACCAGACATCGACAAGGCCGTGGAAGGTCCCAACAGACATCGACAAGGCCGTGGAAGGTCCCACCAGACCTCGACAAGGCCGTGGAAGGTCCCACCAGACATCAGAAAGGCCGTGGGAGGTCCCAACAGACATCGACAAGGCCGTGGAAGGTCCCACCAGACCTCGACAAGGCCGTGGGAGGTCCCACCTGACATCGACAAGGCTGTGTAAGGTCCCACCAGACCTCGACAAGGCCATGGAAGGTCCCACCAGACATCGACAAGGCCGTGGAAGGTCCCATCAGACCTCGACAAGGCCATGGAAGGTCCCACCAGACCTCGCCAGGCCGTATGAGGTCCCATCAGACATCGACAAGGCCGTGGTAGGTCCCAACAGACATCGACAAGTCCGTGATAGGTCCCACCAGACCTCGACAAGGCCGTATGTGGTCCTACCAGACATCGACAAGGCCGTGGAAGGTCCCATCAGACTTCTCGACAAGGCCGTGGGAGATCCCATCAGACATCGACAAGGCCGTGGGAGGTCCCACCAGACCTCTACAAGACCGTGCGAGGTCCCACGAAACCTCGACAAGGCCGAATGTGGTCCTACCAGACATCGACAAGGCCGTGGAAGGTACCATCAGACCTCGACAAGGCCATGGAAGGTCCCAACAGACATCGACAAGGTCGTGTGTGGTCCCACTCTGGCATTTTAGTTATTCTTTTGTGCTCAAACCACTTTGGATGCCAGGGACCTTTGCCATTCCAAATTTTCTGTTTTGGGGCTGTCTCTTGTGATTAAGTTTCTCCTAACATTGCATCATCTGCAATATCAATGTTGAAGATGTGACGGTGTTTTAACAACTCTGTAGTGAGACCAATTATAATTTCATCACAAGTTTCTTTTACTTCTTTGTGTCGTGAATGAATAATGATTTCAAAGTGTTCTCGTTTCCAGCATGGAACAAGAAGATTATAAATGATTTATAACGTGTTATAATCATTTATAATATGGAAGGAAAAGCGTTATAAATTTACAATGGGGGTATGTGACGGGTTAAAAGCCAGAAACCAACCCCCAGGGGGATTCAAGTACTCTTTTCGTAAAAGGCACAGAGACGATCAACACCAAAAAACTACCACTCCTTTCACTGGAAAAAACTTTCCAATAAGCTCGGCGGGGGATATTCTACAACAAAAAATAAAATATACTATCTATCTGAAAAGAGCGAAAGAGAAAGCGAGACACAACAAAATCACATTCAGATAAACCGAACACAACAAGTAATGCTATGCCAATAGATGCGGCCACCAGCCAAGCAAAAGATAAAACGATAGCTACAAGAACAAAAGACAAACAAAAGAAAATGTAACGTAATACATCTATGTTCTGAGCATCAATGATAAACAACAATCTAAATAATAATCAATAACTAACAAGTAAAATCAATTTCGAAAAAAGTCGATTCCATTCTCCATCGAGTTTAACCATCAATCAAGAACCAATCAAAATGCGCCGATCGCCGATCGCCGATCACCTCTAAGCGCCGCCGCCCGCCGCTCGGCAGCCCAGAGCTCCCCGCCTCCGGCATGGTCTAGCCCCTACGCCACCTCAGCGTCTTCGCGTCTAGCTCCGGCCTCCGCACCCATGCCCTCCGCTGCCCGGAGCTCTACTCCCCTGCCCTCCGCGAGCGCTACCGCTACGCAAAAATATCCATACAGAAGTACACCAATAGCCGATATCGCAAATATCTCATAATCGAACTTCATAAATATGCTGTTAAAGAACAATAATGTATGTTTAAAATACTCATAAGTTCCTAATTTCAATCCTGCGCAATCAATCAATTCAATCCTGAATCAAGACAAGATATCTTATGGCAGCCCAGTAACGCAAGACAGCAAATCTCACGGAGCGAGACCCTTGACGTTAAACTGCAGTCAAGCGGAAAATCCAGAGACGAAGCAAAAAGCGAAGATCCTCTCTTGAGATCTCTGTTGGACGGATCCCAAATTTATCACGCTCTCTGCTTGGAAATTGATGAGAGAGTTCCTTGAATACACAAAAAGCCTTCTAAAAGTTGACCTCCCTCATTATTATCAGCACTGAAGAAACCCCAGAAAAAGTCATCTCCCAGCCTCTCTCGCACTACAGCTTCTCTGAGCTCAGTAGGGTTGGAGGAAATTCTTATATATTGGCATAATCTGGTCCACAATTTGCAGACCTATCCGAAGCTGGCCTGCGTAGCATACCTGCTAGTCCAGCCAGCTGCAAACTGACCTCCCGCAGTGTCATTCAGAAAACGTTTGACAAATCTTTGAAATACAGTCTTCAAAATTCATGATAAGTAAGGCGGAAGAAGAGCGAAGCAGTCTACTACTGTAAGTTGGTACGGCGATGCAAGCAAGTTGCCAGCAGCATTTCAGTCGCTGTCAAGTGTGACCGAAGCCTGGACATCCAAGATAATGGCATCTCCTACACCGAAGCTGACTGGCTGGCAGAGAAGTACCTAGAGAAAGAAAAGTCAACCCATTCCTCATTTCTCTTCTCTTCATCGAAATTCGCACCATCACCTGCCCTGGTTTTATACTAGTGATGAAGTAAGCAAGGGGGAGTGCTGTTACGATTTAAGCTGACATCATATCAAGCAGCTTTGCTGAGTGTTGACCTAGAAACCGATCTCTAACCCTGCGGACGCGGCGAGACTCCACCCCCCCCCCCCCCCCACAGCAAAAAAAAAAACCCACACCCAGAGTGAAAGGGAAGGTGCAGCCAGAAGCCTGCCTCTACTGCCGGCGAACAAGATGGCGCCTGACAAGTGTGCTGGCAGAGGGTGAGAGAGGACGTTTGGCGGCAGAGATGAAGCAGCTGAGCCATAGCCAGATCATCGCCAAAGTGAACTCAATCATGCGCCTGGCTATTTTATGATTATACTTTGCTTGCAGTTGGAGCTGGTCCTGTTTTCAATTTGCCCCTCCTTCATTTGTTATTGCACGTGATTATCCAACCCCTCCCAGGGAATAAATATTAAAATGACTGAACCCTATTGTATTTTGGATGACTGTTCACCAAAATTGAAATCACCAGGAGCGCATTCTTTGTTTGTAGGAAGTTCAGGCTCTGGTAAAACTACTTATTTTGCATTTGCTGTGTAATATTAATGTTTTATATATCTCCATTATGACATTATGCAAGATACATATTTATCATCTCAACAAAAATTAAAGGAAAAGTATTGTGAATTCCATTTCATATCGGGAATTGCTGATGTATCTCTTGAACAATATGCTCAATCTGATAAATATAATAAACTACTTTGATTTTTGATGAGTTAAGTATTCAAACACCATCAAACTAGATTAGAAAGTCAATTATCTACGTTAGGTAGTCAATTAGGAATAAGTGAGATACTATTAAATACATATCATCAATCTATCAATTCAAAAGATCCAATAGATTGCTATCTATTGGTAGATCTTTGTTTTAACACCTCTAAAATTCTTCGTCTTCGGTCTCATATTGACAAAGTATCACAATATTGTTATTTCTAAATGTACCGTAAGACAGTTAAATTAGGTTATGGTATTGTTTTTCAAAAAGATAAATATTACTGTGTCATTATTCATATAACACTAACAAAGTAGAAAATGAATCATAATGCCATTATCCACAACCGAAGTTGCAACTGCTAAAGATTTGGGCTTTGGCCCAACATCTGCTTCAATTCCTGCAGAAGTTTCAAACCCACCACCTCCATCAACAACATCTGGGGCTGCCATAGCACCATCTGTAGTTGATTCTCGACTAAAGCCTCGTAAAGGGCATCGTCAACGAAGTCTATCACGAAAACGATGAACAAAATATCAACCTCGTCCATCTACATGATTTTGTAAACGATAAAAGAAAGTTAAAAGTTAAACGAGGTCGCCGCCTTAAATGCTCTATTAAAAAAGATCAAAAAAGCGCCATTCACGCACCAACACTTCTTTGATTAGAAAAGGTCAATCTAAATCCAGGAAAGGTTGATCTAAATCCAGGAAAGGTCTATCTAAATCCAGGAAATGACAATCAAAATCCAAAAAAGAACCTATTGCTAAACGTCATCCTTGGCTTTAGTCAAAATGCCTAAAATAACATATTGGCAGCATCATCTTGAAGATTGTGAGGCTGAAATTAAAAAAAATTGTAGAAGTAATGTTAGATAGGGGTTGGATGAATGTAATACTCTTGTATGGCCTATACCTGCTGATCCTGATTATTTTACAGATTTAAGTTCATTTCGAATTAGACTTGACTGTAGAGTTTGGCATATGGGAGGTGCCATGCTTGCAGGAACATATAAAGTGTTCCCAGATTGTATGGGTATTCACGCAGGCTTTCTAACATTTGATGTTCGTTTGAATGGTGACCTTGCTTCCCCAACTTCCCCCAACAATCTTAACTTGCTCACAATAATCATCAATGAGCTAAGAAATTAAAAGGCCCATGCGTACTTATGCTCACCATCAAATTCTATGAAAGAGGTTAATGAAAGAGGTTCTATTTTACATAGATTACTGCCTTAACCCCAAACACAGCAACCATTCGGAAAACTTCATCAAACAGTGTTCGGTTAGAAAAGCTAAATTTTGCAGTGTTTGAAACATTGGTAATAATTCATGTTCAGCTTGCAAAAAAGCCACACATAATATTTTCAACAAGGTATTATCGGCTATCGCCAATAGATGCGCGGCCTTGTCCACCTTGTTAAGCAATGAATTGAATAATCAGCATTTCGGTTCAAGAAATACTAAAATAATGCAAACAGAAGGAAAAAGTACAAAATTGGTCTAGGTCTAGTTAGGGTTTCTGAGGTATTTAAATGATAAATAATAATCTAAATAAAAATTAATGATTAATAAAAGTTAAATACGCTTTTTCGAAAAAATTTCGAATTTTAAGGTCTCCATTTTCGAGGTTTTTTGACCATAAATCCAGAACAAATCAAAATTAGACCATGCCCAGAAAAACCCTCCTACCCACCACCCAGACGGACTTTCACACAAAATTTCAACCAATTTCGTTGAAAAACCGTTGAGTCCGGGCTCTGGAACGCATATATATATATATATATATATATATATATATATATATATATATATATATATATATATATATATATATATATATATATATATATATATATATATATATATATATATATATATATATATATATATATATATTACTGTTCCAACTGTTCAAAATTTGTAACAGAACTATTCCATCTGTTCCAAATTTGTAACATAACTGTTCCATCTGTTCCAAATTTGTAACATTGCTGGAAACTGTTCCAACTGTTCCAAATTTGTAACATAACTGTTCCAACTGTTCCAAATTTGCTGGAAACTTCCAAATTTTTAACATCGTTGGAAACTGTTCCAAATTTGTAACATAATGGCTCCAACTGTTCCAAATTTGTAACATAATTGTTCCAACTGTTCTAAATTTGTAACATAACTGTTCCAAATTTGTAGCACAACTGTTCTAACTGTTACAAATAGGTTGGGGGGCGGGGGGTTTGGGTCTCATATATGGTCATAATATGGTCAAAACCTTTTTTGTGTAAAATCTTCTAAGGTTTCATATGATACCACGCCCAGTGGACGTTTCAAATTGGACAACCTATTTGGGGGTATGAGCCGGCGCCGAAATGAGGGCCAGTCAACGCCCAAATAAAAGTTGGATTCAAATAGGTCAGTGTAGGCCGGCCCCAATTTGGGCGTAAGGCCAGCCTCTATTTGGGCGTAAAGCTGGCTTTCAAAAAGATATCAACCTTCAAAAAGATGATCATAGACTTCTCTTGGTTGACATGCTATGAATGTAAATTATGTTTAAATGTAAGATATATTTTCAATCATCGAATTCAGCCATAATTGTGCCTTCCAAAAGGAGCTTAGTCTCTAAAATAGATGGATTTTCTTGCAGGTCCAATAAACGAGATGCAGGCAGGATTGCTGTCAAGGAGTGCATAAAAAATTATGTAAAAGCTCTAAATTATGTTCTGACGCAAAATAATTGACAATCCATTTTAATGGAGAAAACTCCCCTGCTTCTTGTCCAGATCCCCTCCACCCAAATTCCGCATGGCAAAAATCCCACCTCTCGATATTTGTCATCAGCAGGACTAGAGTTGGGGCTGTCATTTGCTAGCGGGTGAACAGCTGGCAGCTTTTTAGTCATTTGGTAAACCTTGCTAATCACCGGAAAACAAAGTTCATAAAAAAGCCGTGCTGAAAACCAAAACTGATATTCACTAAAAGAGGTTCTTATGATTTCTTAGATAATAATAAAGAGAATTTTACCTGTTTTGAATCATTTCATGCAAAATGGCGCAGAATTAAAAAAATCTTAAAATATAACTAGGGCGCTCTGGAGTCCAACGCTCTGGACTATTCCAGGAGTCCAACGATGCTTTCTCCTCCATTCCCACAGAAGATCATGGCAGCCAGTCAGCTAGAGACTCAGAACGCCGTCATGCAGCAGGAGGTGGAACGGATGAAGGAGCGGATAAATCAGGTGGAGGCAGAGAGGGCCACTGTCATCCCACTCCTCCCAAAACACTCCATCTCTTGCTGGGCCTTCGCATCTCTTCCTCCCAACACCCATCCAAAGCACTCCCGCCTCTGCCGGGATCCACATGCCTGCCTGGGCTCTCAACAAGTATCCCGCCTGCCCCTCCTCATCAACTTCCACTACTATCGCCTCTGCCCCTCTCTTCGCCTCGTCCTTGACGCGGTTGGTGGCAAGTCCAGGTGCATGCGGGACCCGGTGGAATGGTGGGTGGCTTCGAGCTGCACTCCGACCTCGTCCAGAGTGGGGGCACAGTGGCCTAGTGGTTAGAGCGTCGGACTTCAAGTACTGGCATCTTACCAAAAGGCGTGGGTTCGAATCCATGGTGAGAGCATGGAGGAGAGGCTCGTCCCAAGATCATTGGTGTGCTTGGAAAGCAAGAGGAGTTTGCCTAAGCTCTTCTTGTGGACCACCCCCAAGTCGAGGTGGCTGA
>JASANA010009961.1:0-15120 GCA_030248095.1 Ptycholaimellus sp. GST1_10
AAGCATAATATGGCAGCAAAAAAAGGGGCCAGACCAGGTGGGCCCACCAATGAATCCAGGACAATTCGGGGAATTATTGCTGATTGGTTGCCCATTAATTGAGGCACCCTTATGTGGTGCCTCAATTAATGAAGCGTTCATGTTTGCGGTAAACCCCCTTTGCAGGCAAGGGTCCTGGATTCCAGGTCTGAAGCCCCGTTAGGAGACCATCATACGCTGTATATTGGGCTGGCGCGAATGGAGCGTTAGCGGAGTGTCAGCGCCCAGCCCCTCTTTTCGACCCAGGTGTACGTTTTCGGGGTTATTGCTAGATCTTAATTTTGATAAGGCTGCTGCTCGTCACAGAATGCTCCAATCGTTCTAATTCTTTTTCCATTGGAATGAGCAACATCGAATTGACTATAGTTTCTTTTTTGACTTTTGCAAAAAACAAATGTTTTTACAATGAAAATTGCAAAAAACCATTTGTCCGAACTCCTCCTTCTCCTTCTCCTTCTCCTTCTCCTTCTCCTTCTTCTCCTTCTGCTCCGCATCTATTCAATGAACAATAGTAGGTATTCATTTCTTCCCCCTTTCCCCCCCTTCCCGGGTCCCTGGGACTCATGTATTTATTTATTCATAAGTCTTCAGTTGATCAAACAGGCATATGCACCAGTGGTGTAGTGGTCTAAGCGATTGGACAGTTGGGTAAAACTGGGAGGTTCGAATCCTTCTCAGACAATCAGTTTTTTTTGGAAATTTTATGTTGAGAAAACAACTGGTACCATCGGCAGGCCAAAATTAAAGCTCTTTTATGACATTAAGATTTCTCCCCAAAATCGATTGCCCTAAGTATAAATCATGAAAATTTCACAAAAATATGTTATTTTGCCAATAAATATGCATTGTATTTCTTGATTTTTAAGTCGATATTTTCTTTTTGTTATATTTTTTTAAAAAGGTTTATTTTTTATTTATTTTTTTTATCCAATAATATCTTAATATAAAATAATACATAACCAACAATAAAAAAGTTTTCATTTATACATTTTATACTATAGTGAAATAAATTTCTGGTACCATCGGCAGGCCAAATGTGAATCTCTTTTCTCCCATAAAGTAAAAGTAAAAGTCATGAAAATTTCACAAAAAATGTTATGTTAGTTAGCCAATAAATTGCATGGTATTTTTAATTTTCCATTCTTTTCTTTTTGTTATAGTTTTTGAATAAGTTTATTTTTTATTTTTTTATTTTTCAAAAATTGTCGAATAATTTAAAATTGTATTTATACATTTTATACTATATTAAAAGTGGAAGAAATAACTGGTACCATCGGCAAGCCAAATGTGGTCTCTTTTCTCCAAATTTTGTAATTGCCTCGAGCAAAAAGTCAAGGAAATACATCGACTACGAGTGGAATCTGCTGCGACATCTGCATTTTGTTTTTGGCGCGCATCGAAAGAGTCACATAAATGCGCGCCAAAAACAAAATGCAACTGTCCAAGCAGATTCCACTAGTAGTAGATGTATTTCCTTGACTTTTTGCTCGAGGCAATTACAAAATTTGGAGAAAAGAGACCACATTTGGCTTGCCGATGGTACCAGTTATATAGAATGTGAAAGCTATGAAACATCAGCCGTATTCTGAGTCCATTGACTGGGAAAACTGCGCATAGGGTGACAGTTTAAAGTAAAACAACACGTTTAGGAACAACGATCTCGTAAGCTGATCGAAGAATATATCCCGCAGATTTCTGAGTAATTGGAACTGGTGGAAAAGCTTGAGGCGACGTTCGAATATAGCACAGCTTGTCATACATTTGAAAGCTATTATACTGCCTCATGCGTCGATGAGAAATATTAATATCTAAACGATCCATTGTTTCTTCGCTCTTTGTCTATGCTTCTTTAAAGCGGCAACTTCACAGGCGTATGATAAGATGTTTACAAAGTCATTATGTAGTAGTAGTGGGGGCCGTGAATTGGCCCCCTTTCCCTGGCAGCTGTTCAAATTTTGCCACCTAACTGAAGGAATCGTTAAACTACTGTGTGATTCCCACACTTTCTTTTATGATTCCTGCGCTTTTCTCTTTGCCTAACTACTGTGGACTGAAGGAATCGTTAAACTGTTTATTGCCACCCCGCGTCTGTTTGTTTAGGGGCCAATTCACCGCCCCACTACTACTACTTTCCCATCACCCTGCTCGCATTGGTCGTCCAAAGCAGCCATTCGCTGGTAGAGGGAGCCTTTGGCAACCTCACTGAAGAAGGTGAATCGGGTGGGGGTCTGGTGGCAGTGGTAGGGAGTGGGGAGGACGCTCCGGTGGCCCTGCAGCTTCTCCCAGGCCTTCTTTTCTTCTCGCGCCCCTTCCCATCACCCTGCTCGCATTGGTCGTCCAAAGCAGCCATTCGCTGGTAGAGGGAGCCTTTGGCAACCTCACTGAAGAAGGTGAATCGGGTGGGGGTCTGGTGGCAGTGGAGGAGTGGGAGGACGCTCGGGTGGCCCTTCAGCTTCTCCCAGGCCTTCTTTTCTTTCGCGCTGCTTCCCATCACCCTGCTCGCATTGGTCGTCCAAGGCAGCCATTCGCTGGTAGAGGGAGCCTTTGGCAACCTCACTGAAGAAGGTGAATCGGGTGGGGGTCTGGTGGCAGTGGAGGAGTGGGAGGACGCTCGGGTGGCCCTGCAGCTTCTCCCAGGCCTTCTTTTCTTTCGCGCTACTTCATATCACCCTGCTCGCATTGGTCGTCCAAGGCAGCCATTCGCTGGTAGAGGGAGCCTTTGGCAACCTCACTGAAGAAGGTGAATCGGGTGGGGGAAGGGGAAGAAATGAATACCTACTATTGTTCATTGAATAGATGCGGAGCAGAAGGAGAAGAAGGTGAAGGAGAAGGAGAAGGAGAAGGAGAAGGAGGAGTTCGGACAAATGGTTTTTTGCAATTTTCATTGTAAAAACATTTGTTTTTTGCAAAAGTCAAAAAAGAAACTATAGTCAATTCGATGTTGCTCATTCCAATGGAAAAGACGAGAACGATTGAAGCATTCTGTGACGAGCAGCAGCCTTATCAAAATTAAGATCTAGCAATAACCCCGAAAACGTACACCTGGGTCCGAAAAGAGAGGGCTGGGCGCTGCCACATCCTGTTGAACGCTCCATTCGCGCCAGCCCAATATACAGCATATGATGGTCTCCTAACGGGGCTTCAGACCTGGAATCCAGGACCCTTGCCTGCAAAGGGGGTTTACCGCAAACTGGAACGCTTCATTAATTGAGGCACCACATAAGGGTGCCTCAATTAATGGGCAACCAATCAGCAATAATTCCCCGAATTGTCCTGGATTCATTGGTGGGCCCACCTGGTCTGGCCCCTTTTTTTGCTGCCATATTATGCTTCATTCTTTCTGTTATATGAGGATGAAGAAAGCAGAATTAAGGTGGGCGCATGGAGGCAAAGACCGATCTCCGGCTGATGTTCCCAGTGGGTACCTATGGGCGAATCTTTCCTCACACTGGATTCTCATCTTTCACGTGCACCTGCGCTGTGATCGATCCAGACTTTTGTGATCCTGTCATGGTGACACTCGCCAACTATTCATCATTCGCTCTATTGGTGCAGTCTTTTCCAAAATTTTCTGTTTACGTAGCTATGAGTTGAATTTGTGTTGATCCTGGCCAGGTAAATTGCGCATCTCATACTGGAGAAGTATGAGCATCCAGAAATGGTGGAATTGGCCCCCCCCCCCCCATGGTCTAGCAAAAGCATGAAAGTTTATATATCATCATGTTGAAAATTAGCCAACTTTAAAGTAAAAAAAAAATTTAGCCTGCAAATCAGGAATGGCCTATCTGCTGTTTCTTCAATATGCGGTTTTACATTTTATTTTTTTCGATATCCCTTATGTGTCGCCCCCAGATATTTACCAAGAATATTCAACTATTCTAAATTGTAAAATGATGAAAAATCACATGCCAAAAAATAGTTCAAAAGTGATGTCGATTGAATCCATGTCCGAATCCAGGGACAGTCCACCCGTTGTGATTGCATGACTCTTTCATTCTCACCCAGCCAGCTGGCGCCGTAACAATACGTAACTGAACGTAATACCCTAAAACAAAACTGATTGCTGGAAGACGATCCTGTGCCCGCCACTGTACCTGTGAAAACAAGCGCGATCTCCTTAAGGCTCAACACTCACTTCGTTTGAGAAGCCATCAAAACGACCAGTCATGCCAAGGATTCGAAAAAGGAGAAGTCAAAGGTTCCAGTTTGAAGCCTGCTGGCACCCCTGCCCAAGCGGGGATGGCAGTTTTTTGCAGATCTGGGACCTGGCATTCTTCACCAAGAAGGACTGCATTAGGATGATGTGTGGGAGCATGGTTGAACCTGCAAGCACATCTGGGCCAAGAACAGACTGCATGCAACAAACGCGCGCCTCCATGTCCTCAACGTCCATCTTGGCAACATTGATCCTGTCATCAGGAAAGTGCTGGAGGAAGAGAGCAAGAGCACCAACCTGACAAGTTCATTCCCTTCTGAACTTTCTTGATGATAGGCCTTAATGGTGAAGAGGTGGAGGTGGGAGGGCTGGGCAACTGGCTAGCTGGGCCTCCACGAGGGCAGTAGGAGGGCGTAAAGTACTCGCAGCAGAACCCTTGGAATAGGAAGATCAACCGTGGCCTTGTCGGACTCGCCTCAATCCCAGCGGTCTCCTACAAGCACTTCCGCTACTACATGAATGTTGGGAACAGAACTTATAATGATGGGCTGGAATAGATCTGAGTAATTTTGCAGATCGTGGACCCCTCCTACACTTGCCTCAGTGGCACATTGGCATGCGGTGGTCAATCAAGGTGCTGAAGGTGGTCAAGATGGCCAGGAACTGCGTTCTGGACAGCATGGATGCCGGCCACTTCCAACTCGACTAGTGGCAAAACCAGTGGTCATCCTTCCTTTCTAGGTTTGATGCCAGAATGTTTTGTAGGACAAATTTGGTCTTCATGGGCATCACTGCGTTGTAAGCAAACGGGGTCACTGGGGAGGTGAAGGCACAAACGTGTGGGATGATCCCACTGAATGGCGCAGCAATGGCGGATAACATCATGTCCACATTTGTGCGTTTCATCATCAAGGAGCTCTGGCGTAGGGGCGCTTGGTTGCCTGAGGTTTCAGTGCCACTCCTCTGTCATCATCCGTCTTTATCTTGTCAATGGCTCAGAGCGATAATAACAACCCAGCTCATCAGAAGCATTGGAGTACTGTCCAGGCTGAGTTCCTGGTGCTGGTTTGTCTGTGGCGGAAGGCCTAGGCACCAGCGGTGGGGCGTCGATGGCTGTCCCTGTGCTCAAGCTCGCCTCTCGGGCGAAGTGTGCCCAGAGCTGTCTGGGAGGCGCCAATGGCACCCATGGCTGACAGCACATCATCTGCAGCCAGTTCAGTGGGAACTACTGCTTGGAAGGCCTCAGCCAAGCCTTCACGCCACCAGGTTCCGCTCCCCTATCTGCTTGGGACCTGTTGTGTCAGGAGAGTGAGAATGGAGAGCGGTCTACCAATTTCCAAGTGAATTGTCCTGAATGTGACATTGTGGCGCGAGGGGCCGGGGCTGAGGCACGCAGTATGCTGGAGCAGATGCTAGCGGCGGGGTATGAGGCGCAGGAGCCGGGGGCGGCGCAGGTGGTGTTCCAGCGCGCGCGCCAGGGCCCTCCTCCTCCTCCTCATAATGCTCCGCCTCCTCAGAATGCTCCTCCTCCTCTTCAGAATGCTCCACCCCCTCCTCAGTTTGCTCCTCCTCCTCCTCCTCAGGCTGCGGCTGCCGGGGTGGACGTGCAGGCCCTGATGCAGCTAGTTCAACAGCAGATGCAATTGGCGGCTCAGCAGCAGGCTACAATTGAGCAACTTCTCCGTCAGCAGCAGGCCCAGGGCTTGGGAGGGGGCGCAGGGGGCGGGGGTGGCATTGTGGGGGCGGTGGTGCCGCCAGCCACTCCCAGACCCCAACACGACTTCCCCATTTTCGCTGGCAACAAAAACAAAACAAAAGACGGACAGCGACGAAACAGCGACAGCAAGATTGCTCTGATTAGCCAGTTTTCGGATACAGCCTTTGCAGATGCCTGTAAGATCTTAGACAAGTGCTACAACAGGGCAGATCTGTTGAAAGCCTCCCTTTTCAAAGAGCTGGCTGAGTTGGGCCTGGTGGAGGATGGGAGTCTGGAGTCTCTGGAGGAGTTCGCGGACTGTCTGCGCCTGGCCGTCATGCATCTGAAGTTGCTGGGCGTGGAGGACGCGGCGCTGGACACCCATGCTTTCGGCCTCTTTTCCAAACTTCCTGAGCGCTTAGGGCGGGAGGTGCAGCAGCAACGGCTCCGGGACAATCTCTCTCCAGTGCCCTCCATGAAAGAGCTCCTAGAGGTGCTAGGCAGGGAAATGAAGCTCCTTCGATCGGCCTCCGACCACTCCACATCGTACTCCTCTGCTTTCTTTCTCTCCTCTCAGGGCAAACAGGCCAAGGGGAGGGGAGAAGGAAATGGTGGGCAGAAAGGAGGGTCAGGTGGTGGTGCTGGGGCGTCAAAGGGCGGCAGTGGTTTGGGGGCTGGGGGCGGGGGCCGGAAGCGAGGCCTGCAGTGCTACTTCTGTGGGGCTCAGCACACAGCCTCTGATTGCACCATCTTTAAGACCCCCTCTGCCAGGTGGGCAAATGCGAAGCAGAGAGGGCTGTGTTTTGCGTGCCTTCGAGACCATCCAGACAAGGGGGCTCAGTGCACTTCGAAGTATGGAGGGTGTAGGGTGAAAGGGTGCGGGCAGAAGCATCACTCGGCGCTGCATGAGGGCAACGGGCGAGGGATGGTGGGCAGAGGCCAGCAGGGCCCACCCAGGGCTCCACAGGGACTGAGCTCGTCGGAAACTCTACATTGCCAGTACACTTCTTTCGACCCCACACAGCTTCAGCTCTCAGCACCCCCTTCCTCAGGTCAGTAGGTCTCCATTCTGGCCACTTTCACTGCAGGAGTCATTTTCTAAGCCTGGCCAGTCCAGGGTAGAGTCAGTGCTCTTTCTGCTGGACTCAGGGGCTACAAATAGCTGGATTAGGGCGGACATTGCAAAGGCGCTGGGCCTGCGTTCCCTGCCAGCTGAGAACGTGAACGTTGCCTATGCAGGGACAGGACAGAGGCAGCGCATCCAGACGAGACCGGCCTTCTTGGAGCTGGTAGGGAGAGATGGGAGTAGGCTGGAGGTGAAAGCATTCCAGGCCTCCGTGCTCTGCCCGGAGCTCATTGTCAGCGGCTTCCAGCTGTCCAGCCAGCTCGTCAAGCACATCAGCATCACACAGTACGGCATCGCCAACTACCCTCCGGCCAAGGCCACCAGTCAGTCAGTAGGAGCGATTTTGGGGCTGAACATGTATGAGAGGGTGATGGGGCCAGGGTGTCCGGCGTCGGTGATCGGCGCAAACCTGTCTGCCTACCACTCTATGTTCTGGACCATCCTCATGGGCTCAGTAGCAGGGTCTGAGATGCATGTATCTGACGGCCTGCTAGCTGCTCACTGATCCTGCCATACACTTTTCCGTCTGGGGGCTAGTCCAGTGAGTCTGGACGAGTACCTGCATTAGCAGACAGAGCTGGATAAGTTAGGCATGTAGGAGGGTGTTGGTTCGGCGGAGTTGACGGCAGAGACGAAGATGGCGGAGCTGTCCCAGCGCATCACCCGCGACGACACCAGCACCTTCCACGTCCCCTTGCCCTTCCGCGACATCGCACCCAGTCTAGCCACTAACTGGGCTAGACTCAGGCCGCACTCACCACACTCAGGCCTATAACTGGGCTGTGAAGACTCACAGCCGGATGTCTGGGGAGGAGAAAAAGAAGTACTATGGGGAATTTGAGGCTCAGAAGGAGGCGGGTATCATTGTGCCAGTGATAGGTGCTCCCCCTCAAGGCCAACTACTCCATCATCTTCCTCACTTTCCTGCCCCAGGGCCAAAAGTAAGGCCAGTGGTGAATGCCTCGGCAAGGTGCGGCAGCCCGCCTCATTGCCTGAACAATCTAATAGATCCTGGACCTTCTCTTTTGACAGACCTAACGAAAGTTCAGCTGCTGCTGCATCTGAAGAGGTTCGCATTGGCGGCAGACTTGCACAAGGCTTTCTACTCCATGCGGGTGTACCCCGAGTACCAGTCCGCTCTGCGCGTCCTACTACCCATTGGCTCCTCCCTACCCATCTCCGAGACAAACTTTGCCATCTGGCAATATACTCACATCATAATGGGCTGCTCAGCCAGCCCATGGCTGCTCCAAATGTGCATCAGGAAGTTGTGTCAGGAGGTGGGGGAGGGATGGCATTTGGAGGGGCTGAGTAGGGCAGAGGTGGAGGTGGTGCCGGGGCAAACGTACGCCGACAACATCATTGTGGGCTTCAACAATGCGGAGGATGGTGCCCGCCTTGCCAGAGGCATGCACCTACTCTTTGCACAGGCGGCTTTCAACCTTTGCAGCTTTGGATCCAATGCGGAATCAGTGAAGGGGGCAGTTCCTCCAGAGGCCTATACGGGAGATGGAGAGTTTCGGAACTTGGGCCTCATTTGGTGCCTTTCTACTGACACGCTCTCTGTGCCTTCCCTTGACTTCTCTCACCTCTCAGGACCAGAGCTCACAGCCCGCCAGCTGGCTTCAGGTGTAGCCAGGCTGTACGACCCCATTGGCCTGTTTGCTCCGCTAACCCTTCAGGGGCGGTTGCTTATGCATCAGGTGCATGGGGAGTGTAAAAGCTGGAAGGCTGTGGTGCCAGAGGGCGTGGTGGGGGAGTGGGAGAAGCTAAAGGGGGAGTTGATGCAGACCTCGGGTGTGAAGGTGCCATGGTGGGTGTTGGTGGGGAGCCAGGCAGTGGACCTGTTGGTCACCTCGGATGCCGGCGACCGGGCCTATGGATACGCCATCTATGCCTGTCAACCCGACGCACCTCTCCCCTCATCCCAACTGCTCCTTGCTCGCTCTCGCCTCATTCCCAGCCGAAATAAGGGCCTCATAATCACCATTCCACGCTCCGAGCTTTGGGCGGCGGAATTTGGTGCAAGAGCAGCAGCTTTTGTTCAGAAGGCTTGCACTGGGAGTCTGCAGTTCAGACGAACTGTGCATTTCATTGACAGTTCTGTGGTGTTGGGGTGGCTGAAGGCTGGGGAGGTGCCAAGGGCGTACAAGACGCGCAGGGTGAAGGCCATCTTCTCCACCTCCATCACCTTGGACTTTTGCTGGATCGCGACGGACCACAACCCAGACAACTTTGTCACCAAGCCTTGCACTCTTTCTCAGCTACAATCCTCTCCACTCTTTTGGCAAGGTCCCCCTTTCTTCCTCTGCACAGAAGCCCTTTGGCCGGACTGGGCCCAGAAGGGAGCAGGAGAGAAGGAGGGGGAAAGGTGGTGTGTGCGGTGTGGACTGGAGGTGGTGTGTGTGTTGCAGGCAGAGCCGGCCCCGGCCAAGGAGGCCGGGCTGGCTGGCCTCCTGGGCGTCAGTCGCTTCTGCTCTCTTCCGCGCTTGCTCACCGTCGGCTCCTATGTCCGCCGAGCAGCTAAAGCCTTCTTGGAGAAGAGGGGCGGACAGAATCGTTGGAACTCAGCCTCTATCCTAGAGGAATGGGGTGTCCGAGAGAAAGTGCCACCAGTGCTGGCGTTGGAGAGGGAGGAGACCTTGCAGGTGTTGGTGGACAGCGTGCAGCAGTCAGAGTGGGCTGATCTGCGAGCGTTTCTGGCCAGGAGCCCAGAAGAACAGGCAAAACGCCCGGGAGGGCAGGCGGAGAGGGAAGCCAAACAGTTGGCAGGCCAGGTGGGGGCATGGGTGGATGCAGAGGGGCGTGTTCGAGTGGCTTCTCGGTTCTGGCAAGCACCGGGGCTCGAGGGCATTCCGCCACTTCTGCTGCCTCGCAACCATCCCCTCACCACTCTCATCCTTCTCCACACTCATACCTTTCATGGACACGCCTTGAAAGGGGCAACTTTGGGACTGTTTAGGCAGCGTTTCTGGGTCTCGGCAGGTGCTAGGGCTACGGCAAAAGCTTTGCGGAACTGCCAGCTGTGCCATCAAGCGAAAGCACTGCCTCTTCCAGCTCCCACCCATGGACAACTGCCTCCTGAACGCCTGGAGCATCCTCATCGACCTTTCTCCTCAATTCTAATTGACCAGGCAGGACCGTTCAAGGTCAGGGCAGCAGGGAAAGTGGTGAAGCGTTTGGTGTTGGTGTTGAGCTGTGCGGTGATTTGGGCTGTGCACCTGGAGGTGCTGGCTGACTACTCTGCGGAGTCTGCCTGCAATGCCATGGAGCATTTCTGGTCTAGGCGTGGAATGACAGAAGCAACAATCTACTTGGACAGGGCGACTGCATTTCAGTCTATGGCCAAGAAACTGCAGCCCTACCTCAGCTTCGTCTCCCCAGCCACTAGACATCTCCCAGTTTGCACGGTCCCGGCCCCTCCAGTTTCACCTCATTCCCATATGTGCACCCTGGGTGAATGGCTGTTCAGAGTCCCTCGTGGGGCTGCTGAAAGACTGCCTCTACCCTGTCCTGTTCCATTGTACACTGTCCAAAGACGTGTTCCACACTGTCCTCTGCCACATTGAGGCATCTTTGAATTCATGTCCTCTGTGCCCATTGTCCGATGATCCACATGATTTCCATCCACTCACTCCTAGTCTCTTTATCTCCCAGCCACTGTTCGTGGAGCCTGGCGAGGAGCTCACACTGCAGCACCTAAGGGCGGGCCTGGCTAGGAAGGATGCTGTGGTGGCGGATGTGTGTGTGCGCTGGCGTTTGGAGTATGTGGGCTACCTTCGTCAGCGGCATCTCAATGCCTTAGGTGGGAAGGCTTCCCGCTGGGCTGAGCTGCTGCCAGTGGGCTCAGCGGCTCTGCTGAAGGAGGCCATGCCACGCCAGTCCTGGAAGCTTGTGCGTGTGGTGCAGCACTTTCCAGACCCTGCAGGCATCATCTGCTTCTGCAAGGTGGTGGTGGTCCGGCAGTCAGTGACCCAGCTGGTTCCTCTGGAGGCTACCATCTGCGAGCTCCCACCTCTGCCTCTGCCAACTCAAGGCTTTCCCAATCCTTTGCTGCCTCATGACAGTCAAGTTCAGCAAGAGCGGATGGGGGAGTCGCAGCGGGGGGAGGAAGGAGTGGAGCCGCCAGCAGAGCATACCTGGGAGCAGCGCCCACGGCAGGCCTGCCGCAACCGCTGGTAGCAGGGACTGCAGTCATCAGGAACTCTACCCCCATTCCCTTTTTATCTATCAGTTTCAGTTTCAGGATGTTAGCCTCGTGTTTGTGCTGGTGCTGTGACAGAGAGTGGGTGAGTCTGGGAATGGCAGTGGGGTGAGAGTGGAGGTTGGAGTGGCTGTGGAGTGAGAGGACCCTCAGGATGGCCTTCCCTTTCTTTCTTGCCGCTCAGCCCTAGCCCGTTAACCTCTGCATGCTAAATGCAGGGCCAGGCTGCCGGGCACTTGGCGCTGGAAGGGGGCTCCCTAGCTCTCTCCAGCCCGCAGGGTTGAGGCCAGTTCCAAGGAGGCTGCGGCCATCGGTTGGCCCAAGCGCGCCCGGCAGAGTGCTGCTTGAGCTTGCTCAGCAGTTCTCTGCCTCTAGTCCTGGTTTCCCTTGCTCCCTCTTCTAGCCGAGTGTGGGTGGTGGGTGAGTTAAGGGGGAAGGGCAAGTGCCGGGCCTGCGGGACTTTGACAGCTCCCTCCTACCCAACTCTGCTCCTCTCGCCTGCCATCCCTCAACAATTCCCACCTCCCATCTGGCTCCTGGCACTGAGTTTTTAGGCATCTGTTTGTTCATTCTACATGATCTCCTTCCCTCCAGTGACCCATTTTGGTTCCATGTTTGCTCGAGGTTTGTCAGCGGTGATTTTCACGTCTGAGAGTTTGTGTTGTTTCTCATTCATCTACTGCTCATAGGCTGGTATCCGTTTGATTTGGGCTTCGTTTTTTGCTATGTCTCGCTGACCCCCTTTGAGCAGTGGCCAAAGGCCCGGGAGAACTGGCGTAGGGGCGCTTGGTTGCCTGAGGTTTCAGTGCCACTCCTCTGTCATCATCCGTCTGTACCTTGTCAATGGCTCAGAGCGATAATAACAACCCAGCTCATCAGAAGCAAGCTCAAACTTCCATCCCACAAGAATGGCATCATATGTGTCAAAAACGCGGCTAACATGGCGGTTCCTTTCCCCTGTTGAACTTGAACTTGGACTTGTTAACCTAGGGAAACTGCAGAAAGTGGTGCAAGAGCTGCCTAGCTGAATCCGAGATCGAGAGCACAGCAATTAGGGGTTGGGCACTGTGGAGCTGGACGACAAATATGCAGAGGAGGCAGAAACCACCCCACAGCCCCTGGATGATGACAAAATTGAGGCAGGACTGGAAGCATTTGAGGTAGCCCAAGCTTGAGTAAAAGTCTGAGAGTGGAGTGTGAGTGGAGTGAGTGTGTAGGCTGCGCTCTTGGTGGACGTAGAGAATGTGGAGGTGGCTGAGTTGGTGAATGGGAATGTGGTCTACTTAGAGGACGCAAACTACAACTACCTCTTTTGTACTTGCCACACGCCAGTGGTGTCCAAATGGATACCAGGTGGGAAATGGAAAATTCCAAGTGACCAGTCTCCAAGTGGTTTAACATTTCCATGTGTTCCAAGCTTGGCAGAAGACCATTTCCCATTTGCATTTTTTTTAAATTTATTCCATTTTAGTACAAAAGTTTTTCTTCTGCATTGTGAACAGTTCTGAGTCCTTTCTAATGCTTGGGAAACTCTCTTAAGGCAACAAAAAGCATTGGAAACATTGAAGCAGCAGTCAAAGGCAGTCAAAAAGCAGTCAAACAAAAAGGAAGCATAATGGACCTGATAAGAGTACTTTAGAAAATGCGATCATTGAGGAACTGGGCATCGCCATGGATAAGGACCTCACTCACAACCTGCTGATAGGAGAGGCTGTTGCGTTTGAAATTAAGCATAGTGCCCATGGAACTGAACAGACGCTCTACATCGCTGGAAGAGGAGGGCATAGAGAGGATGGCGGCAGCAAGAGAGCGGATGGGGGAGTCCTTGGAGATGAGGGGAAGGAGGGTGGTCTATTTTGAACTCCGCAATTTTTAAGATTTTCTTCATTTTGAGCCAAAATAGGTAAAACAAGTATATGGCGCAAAGCGCAATAGGTGACCGCGGAGCGCATCCTTTATATGATACTTTGTAACTCAATAATCAAGTCTCTTTCTTAACCAATTTCAAAAGTAAGCTCAGATTTAGAATTGACATATAAGACTAGTGAACAAAAAATCAACTCTTCTGTGCAATTTTCAAGACTTCAGGTACTACAGTGCAAAAACCGCATATTGCAATTTTCCAACTTTCTACACAGAAAAGTAATGTTTTTAAATGCTTCGGGACCAGTTCCACCCCTCCATATACTCTTAAAATTTTAATACCTTTAAGCAAAAAAAAGCTTGTCCAAATCCATTGAGAATTCGCCATTTCTCAACATACCCCCTTTTTCAAAACTTCTACCCAAGAAAGTAATGTTTCATATGCTTCGGGACAAATTTCACCCCTCCAGATCTTCCTAAAATGTTATTACCTTTCAGCAAAAAAAAATTTTGTGTAAATCTGTTGAGAATTACTCATTTCTCAAAATACCCCATTTTTCAAAATTTCTACCCAAAAAAGTAATGTTTCAAATGCTCCGGGACCAGTTCCACCCCTCCAGATATTCCTAAAATATTATTACCTTTCAGCAAAAAAAAAGTTTGTCCAAATCCGTTGAGAATTACCCATTTCTCAACATACCCCATTTTTCAAAATTTCTACCCGAAAAAGTAATGTTTTAAATGCTCCGGGACCAGTTCCACCCCTCCAGATATTCCTAAAATATTATCACCTTTCAGCAAAAAAAAAGTTTGTCCAAATCCATTGAGAATTCGCCATTTCTCAACATACCTCATTTTTAAAACTTTCTACCCAAAAAAGTAATGTTTCAAATGCTCAAATTCCTTGTCTACCCCTCCAGATCTTCCTAAAATAGCATTACCTTTCAGGAAAAAAAAAGTTTGTCCCAATCCGTTGAGAATTCGCCCGTGGACAGCATTTCCAGATATATTGGGCTGGCGCGAGGGAGCATAGCGACCGTCAGCGCCCAGCCCCTCTTTTCGACCCAGGTGTTCGACCCAATCGTTCTGATTCTTTTTGCATTGGAAAGAGCATCATCGAATTGTCCAAAACTCGCGAGAAATCGCCCAAAACTTGCAGCAATCATTAGAAAATCACTAAAAACCATTTGTCCGAACTCCTTCTCCTTCTCCTTCTTCTTCTCCTCCTCCGCATCTATTCAATGGACGATAGTAGGTATTGAATCGGCCTGTACTTAAGGCATCAATCGGCAAGGTGCAATGGTAAATCTGTGCAATTAATATGGTCTAAGTCTACTAAGGAAATAATGCGGATGTGTGATCAAGTGGCTTTTCTATTGGACTCGATTCAGAGATGACCAGGTTCAACCCTTCTCTGAGGCAACTTTTTAGTTTTTTTTTATCTTAAAAGTGGAAGAAATATGTGGTACCATCGGCAGACCAAAAAATCAATTTCCCTGAGAGAAATTTTCTCAAAAATATGTTAATTTGCTAATGAAATTTCATTATATTTTTCATTTTTGAATTTTTGCTATTTGTTATATTTTTTAAATAAGTTTTTTTATTAACTTTTTTTATCTAATAAAATCTTAACTAAATATATAACCAACAATATAAAATTTGTATTTTTACATTTTATACTATATTAAAAGTGGAAGAAATATCTGGTACCATCGGCAGGCCAAATGTGGGTCTCTTTTCTCAAAAATTTGGAATTGCCTCAAGTAAAAAGTCAAGGAAATACAATTTCTACTAGTGGAATCTGCTGCGTCATCTGCATTTTGTTTTTGGGCGCGCAGGGAAAGAGACACTGAACTGCGCGCCAAAAACAAAATGCAACTGTCCAAGCAGCAGATTCCACGAGTAGAAATTGTCTTTCCTTGACTTTTTACTCGAGGCAATTCCAAATTTTTGAGAAAAGAGACCCACATTTGGCCTGCCGATGGTACCAGTATATATATACGCATATATGAGGACAAAAATTCAGTAACCTCTAT
>JASANA010009963.1:0-17804 GCA_030248095.1 Ptycholaimellus sp. GST1_10
AGGCCTGAAGGATAGGAGAGGTGATGGACAAGGATGCGCTGGGCAGATTGTCGGGAGGCATACGTCGGTGCTACTGGTGTGTGCGGCGGTTCTTGGGCTGGACTTTCTGGCGCTTCATCCGCTCCCGTCGCATCGTCACCTTCGGCACACTTTCCGGACTCATCTTCTGCCTTCTTTCCACCCTTCTCCTCCCCTCCATCCTCCTCCTTTTCTTCGCCCTGCAACGAAGGACTGCAAGCTTCGGGGGAAGTTGAAGATGTTACAGGTGGCTGGACAGGTACTATGCTTCCATCTGGACGCATCTGATTCACCTCTATTTCCTCGCCTGTTACTTCCTCCTCCATCATGCAAGCGGTGGGGCGGTAGTGAGAGGGGATAGACGGACTCTCAAGGACTGGTTTTGGTAGAAGCGGGCGTGAGCTACTGGAGCCTGAGCTGGCTGGCATGGCGCTGGGCGGTTCTTGGCCTTCTTCCTTCTCCCTAAACAGAGCACATTGGTACAAGCTATGGCCTTCCTCATGACAGTAGTAGCATCGGGTTCGGCAGTTCTGCTCCCTGTGGCCTGCAGCCTTTCCACAGCTCTGGCAAAGACGAGGACAATCTCGGACAGTGTGGTTAGTGTCGCCGCAGTTGAAACAAGCATTGTTACTTGGTCGCCCTCCCCTGCCCCTACCACCACCGCTACCACCTCCTTTACCCCTACTTTTTGTATTAGACTGACTCTGCCCTTGAGGCTGAGGAGATTGGGCCTGAGGTTGTGATGAGGGGGGGTCTGCTGGTTTGGCTGGTTTGGGGGCCTTGGATGGTACCTGTGGATTGTAGAGTGAGGCGGGAAAGGCGTCGGCGTCGACGGAGCCCTTGAGGAACGCATTGCCTCCCTTGCCCTTCATCTCCCGTTGGCAGGATTCTGCAATTGATACTGCTCGCTGGAGGTTTGGTGGTGCTTGGAGGACTATGGCGCTGCGAATGTGACTGGGTAGGGAATCGGTGAACTTTTTCTGTGTCAACAGGTCAAGCTCTGCATGGCTTCTGTTGGGCCAAATATCCGCTGCTACCTCCTCTACTCTGCTCGCAAATCGCCTAATACTTTCCCCTGGCTTCATCTCCAGGTTTTCATAGGCCTCGTGCCGAATGCGTTGGTATCTGCGTTTGGAAAACTGGCTGATCATCGCCTCCCTCAACTCATCGTAGTTCTCCTGTACTTTATAGGGCAAGGTTTCGTAGAACCGCTTGGCTTCTGCTGCTAACCTAGTCTCCACTACTAGTGCCTTCCGCCTAGGACAGTACAGATTGCAGATTTGAGCGAGATTCTCAAATCGGGCGAAGAAAGTTTCTACTGAGCCCTCTAAGCCAGTCAGACTGTCTGACTCCTTGCGCTGAGTGATTGAAAGGGAGAAAGGAGACATGTTAGGTTTGGGGTACAGTTCGGGGTGTAGGCATTGATTGCAGCGGCAGGGCGTGAAAAGGGGGACTTTCGTCTTCCGCCGGTTGCGCGAAGAATCTCGCTCTCTCCTCCTATTGGATCCCTGCCTACGCCTACTTTTTCTCTTCCTACTGTCCCTTCGCCTCCTTCTACCCCCTCCATCGCTGCTACTGTCTTCGCTGGGGTCGCTGGGGTCGCTGGGCTCATCTCTTCTCCTCCTAGGATGGCTGCTGCCTCCTTTCTTACCCCTATCTTCCGAGTCGTCTGAGCTGTCTGGGCTACTATCATCTGGGGGCTTCCTGGGCTTCCGGCTGTGCCTACTACCCGTATCGCTGGCCCTGTTGGAGCGAGCTACTTCGGATCTTTCTCTCTCATTTGAATCCCTCCTACTCGTCTTCTTCTTCACCCTTCTCTCCTTCACTGGTTCCGACTCAGTTACTTCGCCCCCTGACAGATCGATTAGCCTATGGGTACCTTTCCTATCTCTCTGCCCATGCTTCTCCCTCTCCTTCTTACTCTTCCTCTTGGTAGAGGGCCCTGCCTTTTCGGAGCCAGACTCATGGGTACTTTTCTCTTTAGCTTTGGGCTTTGAGAGTGAGTCATGAAGGAGGGATAGCTCACCTTGGTCGGAGGGCACCTTGTCTGGTTCCCCACTACCTCCTGCGTTGTTACTGGTGGAGCCCTTAGACTGCAATTTGGCCAATTGAGCTTGAAGAGCCTCAATGGTACTCTGCATGCCAGCCATCACCTTGGCCGTCCTCGGGTCTACTACTGGTTCATCCTCGTGGTTCTCGTGCATGCTTCCTCCAGCTGCTTCTCTTTGCTGAAATGAGCTATCTGCAATGGATGCATCCACATTACTCTCTGCAGCGGGAGGCAAATTTCTGGAGGGAGAATATGGGTCCAAATCAGGGCCAAAAGAAGTGGATGAGTGGGGAATGAAGGTGTGGGGTGTGTAAGTTAGGTGGTGTGGTGCCAAAGGGGTTGGTCTGAGCGCGGGATGGAGATGGGTAGCGGATGATGGAGCCCGTACTGGTGGAGGCACAAATGATGGAAATACTGGTCGTGAAGGAAAGGTTGGTGGAGGGAGTACTGGTGTAGGTGAGGTGAAGCGAATGTAGGATTCTAGTCGGGAGGCGGCTGCCTCTGCATCCTGCATGTGACACTCCCTCTCCAAGAATCTCACATCCAGTCGCCTATTCTCCAACTCCTCTTCCCTCTTCCTACGCGCTCTTTCCTGCCGCTCAATCTCCCGCCTTTCCTCCTTCTTTCTCTTCTCTTCCTCCGTTTCCCCTACTGGTAACGAAAGTCCTCCCCAATCGAGGCCTGTAGGTCGCAAGGATGCTGGAGTAGATAGTACCTCCCTCATTCTAGCTATTTCTCGCTCCTCTGCATGATTTTCATTGTACCAGCGTAGGCTAGGCGTCAAGGTGCTCACATTGTTCTCACTATCCCGCTCACAGAAGTGCTCCAATGGCAAGCCTAATGAGGTGAGAAAGGTGCAAGGACTGTCTGAGTCCGGAGGACTCATAGGCTCCGATGGCCCTGCGGCCATTTCCTGCGTGGGCGGCAGAGGCGTTCTACTTAACACCGTTACTTCTGATGGAGTGGAGCAGGGTGAATGGGTAGGTGAGGCGTGAGCACTTTGGAACGCTTGGGAAAGCTCATCTCCGGTTGAATCCAAACTTCCTGCCTCCTCTACTTCATCCGGCATACTGTCTAGCGCCGAAGCATACTCTAGGTTCTCTGCTGATGAATTCAGCCGCCCGCTAGCTACTCTTCCACTGACCCCCAAACCTGCTTCTCCTTCTGAGCTGCTACTGGGATTGCTGGAGCGCTTAGGAGTTGAACTTCGGCTGCCTGAACGGCTCCTAGGCTTGCGGGGTGAAAGGGGTGATTTGGAAAATCTAGCCATTGAGAAACGGGACGGCGGCCGGGGAGTTTTGAAGTGAGCTGCTACTGGGATTGCTGGCTGCTCTTCCACTATGGCATTCACTACTTCCCCCAACACATTACTGGCCCACTGCTGAGCAGCAACAGGGCTCAAACCTTGATGGTCCTGCTGAGAGGTGCCAGGCTGACTACTGGTAGGGGTAGAGGTGAGTGATGATGATGCTGGTGGAGCAAGCGCAGATGGAGGGCGCGGAGTGTCGGGTGTTGAGTCGCTGGGCAGGGGAGCGGGCACGAACGCGTTTGGAGCGGTGGAGGTTGAGGGCTGATCTTGAGAGGATTTAGAAATGGATCTACGCCTCCGACCTAACACTGAATAGGCCTTGTCCAATACTTGTTTCCCTGTTGTTGAGCTCATAAGATAGGGACGTGAAATCGCCTCATACTGCTCCTCCGTTAACGCTGCCCCTCCTGGTGGTGGTGGGGACTCTGGTGCCCTTTCTAAGCTCAATGCGGTCAGCAATTGTGGCCCTAGTCCTGCTGAATGGCCTCCAGAAGGCGGCTGGGACGCGCTACGCTCTGGCACACGCCACTGTATTGGTTCTCCTAGAACTGTTTCATCACCTTCTACTTCACTGCTCACTTCTCGGTCCTCTCTCTCATTCCCTCCCAATACTGTCGGGGCTGAGTCGACCGAATAGCTACTGGAGGAGGAATTCAACTCCTCATGCACACGTCCGCTACGCTTCCTCTCTTCTCTTCTTTGTTGACGGCCACTGGTACTCATGTCGTAAATACGTTCTGACGCTAACTGAGCTGTCTGTCGCTTTGGTCTCATTGCCTCAATACTCTTACTCTAAGTCCTAGACCAAAATGAGCAAAGCCTATGAGGTGGAGGGGAAAAGGGTGGAGGAGTGATTATGAAACTGTGTCTGGAGTACGAATGATGGCGTCTGTGGGGCCCAGGCTGGTCTGGGCCTGGCGTGAAGGAATGCAAAGCAAGCTGCTTTCCCCCCGCTCGCCTTCGCGCCATTACTACAGTGCCCCTCTCCTCCATGCCTATCCTTCTGCCAGCCTCCTTGCCCCCCCTACTTGTCGTAGTGGGGGTTTGTACTTGAGACATGAGTGGGTGATGGGTGTTGGGGCATCCCCCTACACTTTACACCTCCTGCCTTTGAAATGGCTGCCCCTTTCTTGGCGCCATAAATCTCTCCAACGAACGATTTCGGTCGCATCCTCCAGTTTTGCCGCTTAAGGGCCATGCCCTTTTCTTCCACGTACTAGTGGGCACCCTAAAGAAGGCCCGCCCTGACAGAGAGGCGGTGTGGTCGCACAGCCATAAATCTCTGTCATCCCTTCAAAAGAAGGTGGCCCTCTAATATGTGAGTCGCTACTTGTCCAGGGGCATTGCCTGCCAGGCTTCGTCTCCGCCTCTTTTACCAAGGGGCAGAAATAAACACTCGTAAGCCTCCAATACTTCCGAGCGCTCTTGAAGCTTGGGAGGTAGAAATACAAGGGCAAGCAGCAGTCCTCCTCACATACAGAGGGCTGAGGATCCGCGCAAATTATAATTACACATTCGATTTCACTTGGGGTCAGGAGATCTACTTCCCGCTGGGTGCTTGTGTACGCAGATTGCTACTGTTGGCTAATGCCATTCAGTTGCCAGAGCCATTGACCCAGTGTACTCCATCTGCTTTCTCCTCTACATTAAGAAGTCAGCCCCTTGGCCACCTCAGCATTCCGTTCCTGCGTTGTCGCCCGAGGAGAGATACTGGAAGCCAATATGGGAGTGTGAGATCTGAGGCTTTAGTTACTTATTATGCGGGGTGTTGATCAGTGACAGCCGGCCGAACTGCGCTACTCTCCTCCTCCGTGCTGCCACTCATCCAGGTCTAGTTAATACTTGTTCTAGTCACCTCTACATCACGTCCGCCTCACCATGTTCGTCTACCTAATCGCTACGGGTCCTTCTTGGATGCTAAACTATCGTGAGATCCGTTCATCTGCTTGCATTGAATTACGGAGTCCAAAATCAATAAATATCTTCGTTCGCCAGGCACATCAAGCATAAACAAGAGCATTGAGGACATGAATAAGTTTGCAAAAATACAATGTACTGGTGGCGGAGCATATCATCCTTCCCGCTCTGCTGTGGGGGGTGACATGAGAGAGGCGAGTGGAAGGGATCGTAGCCAAATGGGCCGGGGCAAAGCGTGCTGGGAGATGAACTCCGCTCACCGACGAACAAGAGAGAGGGAGAGAGGGGGAGGGGGCAGGAGTGAGGAGGGGTAGCGGGGGCGGATAAGGGAGAGAGGGGGCCAGGTGGCAGCGGTGGTATGTGCCTTGTTCTGCTCGGGCAGCTCTCCATCCTCCGGCCTCATTTGTCTCTCCATCCAGGGAGGCCCAGGTGCCTGACGCGAGGGGTGCTGGGGAGGTGTGAGGTGACGGGTGAGGAGAGGGGGGTAGGAAAGAAGTGTGTAAAGGGAGACGGGTAGTGTGATCTGGTTGACGCTGATGTGGGGACTCTATCGTCCTCAGTGTGGGGCGTCGAAGGTGGCTCTTTGAGTGATGAGTGGCAGGTGAAGTGCGGGCGGAGGGTGTGTGTGTGTGCCTCAGGGGAGGCAGGGGTGTCATTAATCTTGACGCAGGGAGCGGGCACAGGGAAGGGGGCCGATTCCTCTTGAGTGTTGCAAGTGTACGTTTGGGGGCTGCTCGTGGGACTCCTTTCTCCTCCCGCCTGCTGGGAGGCCCAGCTCGCACAACTGGGCCTGAAGCGACGAATATGCGGGCTTGTCAGGGGCAGGGATTCACATGCCCTCCCAATCCTCTCCTATTGCCGTCGCAACATAGGAGAGGCAAGGCAGATCCTTGTCCAGAGGGGGCCGAGGGAGGGGTCGAAATGGAGGCAGGCACTCCCTTCGGGGGAGTAAAGGTGTGGTGCGTCCCGGGCTCCTCTCCAAGTAGAGGCGGCTTGGAGTGCCCTTTGGTGGGGGCCACTCTGAAGGGTGTGGCAGGTAGCCACTCATTAGCAGGGCGCTCGGCCCTGTAATGCCGTCCCTCCCAGAGCTTGGGGGGAGTGGGGGGTGGGGAGGGCCTCCACTTTACACCCTTTGGGTCGATAAAGGGGGGCCCTGCCAAATGCCGCTGCCTGTTCAGTCTAGCCTCTTGTGTGCACAGTGCGTGCTCACTGGGGAACTAGAAGAAGAGGCATTGGGCAGTGAGGTGGTGCTGGTTTGCACTGCTTTCAGCTGGCTAAGTCCTTCTCCTCATGGTTGAGGGTAGGATACTTAGTTGGCCTTGGCAGAGTTGCGCAGCGTGAAGCCGTGCTGGTCCAGGTCGTCGAGGTTGGCGGTGGGGATGTCGTTGGCGGGGCTGAGCGAATCATCCAACCACTCTCACTGCATACCAAAAAGCTGTGCCTTCTTCGGCACTGCTTTGCAGCTTAACATTTAACCATCGCTTCACGCAAGGCTTTGTTATCAAACCGAACGAGATAGCAATAGTGAGTAGGAGAGCGGAGGTTGGGTGGGAAAGGGAGGGAGGGGGGGCGGCAGGTGTCGGAGGACTGGTTCCTTGCCTCCGCTGCGGCCCAGGAGCTCCTCCTCCCTCTCCATCGCATCGCTGCTTTTCACAGCATATGACATTTTTGCTGATGTAAAATTTTGATGCTAAAAAACCTCCCGCTCTTCAGGAACACAAAACTGCTCAATTTTCTTTTGTGAGCTAATCAACGTAAGCCTTAGGACGGTACTTGGCAAAAAAAATGCAGGGTTTTAGTTTATATACATGAAAATTTATCCAAAGTGTACAGGCAGGTCGAGAATTCGCCCTATGCTATAACATGGGGCAAAGTTGACCAAAAATTTTTTTGCCTTGAATTTTAATTCCAAGGCCCTGAATCGATGCTCTGGTCTCAAATACACCTAAAAATATCATTCTAATGCCCAATTTCATCATATTTTGAGATTAAGTGCTTCAATGTTATTTGTTCAAATTGGTCCCAAATGAGAAATCACTACCAAGAGATCATGTTTCAAAATATGATGAAATTGGGCATAGGAATGATATTTTTAGGTGTATTTGAGACCAGAGCATCAATTCAGGGCCTTGGAATTAAAATTCAAGGCAAAAAAATTTTTGGTCAACTTTGCCCCATGTTATAGCGTAGGGCGAATTCTCGACCTGTCCGTACACTTTGGATAAATTTTCATGTATATAAACTAAAACCCTGCATTTTTTTGCCAAGTACCTGCCTAAGGCTTACGTTGATAAGCTCACAAAAGGAAATTGAGCAGTTTTGTGTTCCTGAAGAGCGGGAGGTTTTTTAGCATCAAAATTTTACATCAGCAAAAATGCCCTATGCTATAACATAGGGCATTTTTCTGGTTCTCGTCATGTTTGGGTCTATATCTCATTTGGGCCACCCCTTATTGGCAAGTTTGAACACATTTTCTGGACCAAAATTTCGCGAGAAATACGATGGCGAAGTCAAAAACTAGATTTTAAACCAAAAATTTTTGAGAAAAGTCGTTTTCGTGAATCTTCAAAATTTCATTTTATCCCATATATTTGGTTTTTTGATTGAATATGAAATTTTTTGGTAAAAACTTTAAAAACTTTTGTCATAGTTGTATGCAGCTAATGTAAACGAATCGATCGATTCCCAACATGGGTACTTTTAGCATAAAAATGGGTCTGAAATTTGATTTTTATGAAAAAAAATCGCCAAAAACTCAAATTTTCCAACCTACAACTGGTCAGGGCTGTCCTGCCATGGATATTGAGTTTTGACACCAAGTATATTTATGAATTTTACTTCCCACATATTGTACTTTTGATTCCTATCATAAAAATGGGGGGTCAAAAAACCATGGGTCTTCCATTCGTGCTCCTCTCAAAAACCGTGTCTTAAAACAAGAGAAACCTGCTCCTTTGACAGTTACATTTTAATTTGGCGCGCCGTTCTTAATCTGGGTGAGCCAGAACTAATTGAAAGTATTTAAGCAATTTTGAAGATGTGCATCTTTGTGTGTTGAATTCATTTGAATGCAAAAAATGCAGTTCTATTTCTAATTTCAAATGTTTCCTTCCTTTACCACTGTAACATTTCTGTCTTTTTCTCACCATCAAATGGTTCATCAGCAAAAGGGCAAAAATCAACATAAGCGAACTGGCACCATATGCTTTGGATCATAGGGTTTGTGTGGTTAAATGCTGAGAACGGGATAAATGGCCACAACGAACATAAAATAGGATCAGAGCGACTAGCAAAGCACCGATTAACCAGATTAATCATTGGGCATTTGGAGCTCTGGCAGAATCTCCTCTGCGGACTCCCAGCCACTCCAGTTTTGACACTGCAATCATAATATGATACCTCCTTCTACGTCAAGAGTCTCCTTTGAGGAAAGGTCAGAAAAAATTTGCTGTGATTTATTCAATTCAAACTTTCAGGTTAAGGCTGATTTGAGAAAACTCCAGGTAAACGCATGCCTTTAGATTGGCCTTCTTGAAGAAGTTGGGCTCGCTGAGAATCTTGTGCAAAGCGTACTTCTTGCGAGCATAGACCTCAAATTGCCCCCCCATCTCTTACGACTCAATGTTTTCTCAAATAATTAAAGTAGTATACAATATCCTGAGATCGAAGGTGCGCGACGGCGCATGCGTCGTTTCGTCCGTCGCCCACAAAGACTATTTTCTAAAAAAAAAATTCAAGAATCTGTGATGTGAATTTGCTAAAAAAAACAGATTTGAACCTTGAAACGAACGCCCTGCTCCTTGCGCTGCTTGACGTAGGCGTCGAGGACGCTGCCCTTGCAGAGGTTGCGGCAGGAGAGCGGACAGCCTTCCATCGGAGGATCGTGGTAGTAGCTGGAGATTGGATGTAAGCTTTGAGGAGATGGAGAAGAGGAGGAGATGAGGCACCGGATCTGAAGAGGGCCGCCATCCTCTGGCAGCCAGGCAGGGTTGGTGAAGATGGCACTGACGCCGCGCACCTCTTTGGCCTCCAGCCACCAGTCTAAAATGTTTCAATTTTTGGGCCGAAACCTGGACACTTTTTTCAGCAAAGTGGTTTGGCATTTGAACCTATGAAGAGCCTGTTGGAGTCGCTGATGATCACCGTTTCTACCGAGTCCTGCTTTTCCAGCGCCCTGCAACATCCAGGGCCCTGATCAACAGTTTTTCTATATTTCGGCTGACTGTTTTGGCCTCTTAAGAGGCGTTTTGCGAAAAGAGCACGAAGGGCCAAAGGGCCAAGACCCATGGTTTTTTGACCCCCTTTTTTTATGATAGGAATTAAAAGTACAATATGTGGGAAGTAAAATTCATAAATATACTTGGTGTCAAAACTCAATATCCATGGCAGGACAGCTCTGACAAGTTGGAGGTCGGAAAATTTGAGTTTTCGGCGATTTTTTTCATAAAACTCAAATTTCAGACCCATTTTTATGCTAAAGGTACCCATGTTGGGTATCGATCGATTCCAAAACATTAGCTGCACACGGCTATGACAATAGTTTTTAAAGTTTTTATCAAAAAAATTCTTTTTCTATCAAAAAACCAAATATATGGCATAAAATGAAATTTTGAAGATTCACGAAAACTTGACTTTTCTCAAAATTTTTTGGTTTAAAATCTGGTTTTTGACTTCGCCATCGTATTTCTCGCGAAATTTTGGTCCAGAAAATGTGTTCAAACTTGCCAATAAGGGGTGGGCCAAAAGAGATATAGACCCAAACATGACGAGAACCAGAAAAATGCCCTATGTTATAGCATAGGACATTTTTGCTGATGTAAAATTTTGATGCTAACAAACCTCCCGCTCTTCAGGAACACAGTACTGCTCAATTTCCTTTTGTGAGCTAATCATCCTAAGCCTTAGGCAGGTATTTAGCAAAAAAAATTGCTGGGTTTTAATTTATGTACATGATAAATCATCCAAAATGTGCGGACAAGTCAAGAATTGGCCCTATGCTATAACATGGGGCAAAGTTGACCAAAAATTTTTTTGCCTTGAATTTTAATTCCAAGGCCCTGAATCGATGGTCTGGTCTCAAATACACCTAAAAATATCATTTTTATGCCTAAATTCATCATATTTTGAAATCTGATCTCTTCGTAGTTTTCCTCATTTGGGACTAATTTGAACAAAAAACATTGAAGCACTTAATTTCAAAATATGATGAATTTAGGCATAAAAATGATATTTTTAGGTGTATTTGAGACCAGACCATCGATTCAGGGCCTTGGAATTAAAATTCAAGGCAAAAAAATTTTTGGTCAACTTTGCCCCATGTTATAGCATAGGGCCAATTCTTGACTTGTCCGCACATTTTGGATGATTTATCATGTACATAAATTAAAACCCAGCAATTTTTTTTGCTAAATACCTGCCTAAGGCTTAGGATGATTAGCTCACAAAAGGAAATTGAGCAGTACTGTGTTCCTGAAGAGCGAGAGGTTTTTTAGCATCAAAATTTTACATCAGCAAAAATGTCCTATGCTATAACATAGGGCATTTTTCTGGTTCTCGTCATGTTTGGGTCTATATCTCTTTTGGCCCACCCCTTATTGGCAAGTTTGAACACATTTTCTGGACCAAAATTTCGCGAGAAATACGATGGCGAAGTCAAAAACCAGATTTTAAACCAAAAAATTTTGAGAAAAGTCAAGTTTTCGTGAATCTTCAAAATTTCATTTTATGCCATATATTTGGTTTTTTGATAGAAAAAGAATTTTTTTGATAAAAACTTTAAAAACTATTGTCATAGCCGTGTGCAGCTAATGTTTTGGAATCGATCGATACCCAACATGGGTACCTTTAGCATAAAAATGGGTCTGAAATTTGAGTTTTATGAAAAAAATCGCCGAAAACTCAAATTTTCCGACTTCCAACTTGTCAGAGCTGTCCTGCCATGGATATTGAGTTTTGACACCAAGTATATTTATGAATTTTACTTCCCACATATTGTACTTTTGATTCCTGTCATAAAAAAGGGGGGTCAAAAAAACCATGGGTCTTCCATTCGTGCTCCTCTCAAAAACCGTGTCTTAAATTTAGTGTTTCTTATGACATTTCGTTTTGCGCCTAAAAAATCAAAATCAAAATGACTGACTGTTTGAGCAGAGTTTCGAAGCCCTTTGTCCAGGGGATGCGCTGAACCAGGACCTTCAATGCACCACAGCTGAGAACGACAGCAGTGTGTGTATATCATAAACTCACTTTGTAGGTGTACTCGGTGACATTCTTTGTGTGCAGAAACTCGAAGACCTTCTGCATGTAGTCTGTCCAGCAGACTTCATTTGCTGACCTCATAGACCTCAAACTACACCAATTTCAGTCCTCAATCGGGCCCAAAATTGAAACTCTACTCTCATTTCACCTCAATCTTGACCAAAAAAGAGCGCAGAGATGATTCAGACCTGAGCTCTGGATGAATTCAGGCCCTGAATCGATGGTCTGGTCTCAAATACACCTAAAAATATCATTTTTATGCCTAAATTCAAGGCCCTGAATCGATGGTCTGGTCTCAAATACACCTAAAAATATCATTTTTATGCCTAAATTCATCATATTTTGAAATTAAGTGCTTCAATGTTTTTTGTTCAAATTAGTCCCAAATGAGGAAAACTACGAAGAGATCAGATTTCAAAATATGATGAATTTAGGCATAAAAATGATATTTTTAGGTGTATTTGAGACCAGACCATCGATTCAGGGCCTTGGAATTAAAATTCAAGGCAAAAAAATTTTTGGTCAACTTTGCCCCATGTTATAGCATAGGGCCAATTCTTGACTTGTCCGCACATTTTGGATGATTTATCATGTACATAAATTAAAACCCAGCAATTTTTTTTGCTAAATACCTGCCTAAGGCTTAGGATGATTAGCTCACAAAAGGAAATTGAGCAGTACAGTGTTCCTGAAGAGCGGGAGGTTTTTTAGCATCAAAATTTTACATCAGCAAAAATGTCCTATGCTATAACATAGGGCATTTTTCTGGTTCTCGTCATGTTTGGGTCTATATCTCTTTTGGCCCACCCCTTATTGGCAAGTTTGAACACATTTTCTGGACCAAAATTTCGCGAGAAATACGATGGCGAAGTCAAAAACCAGATTTTAAACCAAAAAATTTTGAGAAAAGTCAAGTTTTCGTGAATCTTCAAAATTTCATTTTATGCCATATATTTGGTTTTTTGATAGAAAAAGAATTTTTTTGATAAAAACTTTAAAAACTATTGTCATAGCCGTGTGCAGCTAATGTTTTGGAATCGATCGATACCCAACATGGGTACCTTTAGCATAAAAATGGGTCTGAAATTTGAGTTTTATGAAAAAAATCGCCGAAAACTCAAATTTTCCGACTTCCAACTTGTCAGAGCTGTCCTGCCATGGATATTGAGTTTTGACACCAAGTATATTTATGAATTTTACTTCCCACATATTGTACTTTTGATTCCTGTCATAAAAAAGGGGGGTCAAAAAAACCATGGGTCTTCCATTCGTGCTCCTCTCAAAAACCGTGTCTTAAATTTAGTGTTTCTTATGACATTTCGTTTTGCGCCTAAAAAATCAAAATCAAAATGACTGACTGTTTGAGCAGAGTTTCGAAGCCCTTTGTCCAGGGGATGCGCTGAACCAGGACCTTCAATGCACCACAGCTGAGAACGACAGCAGTGTGTGTATATCATAAACTCACTTTGTAGGTGTACTCGGTGACATTCTTTGTGTGCAGAAACTCGAAGACCTTCTGCATGTAGTCTGTCCAGCAGACTTCATTTGCTGACCTCATAGACCTCAAACTACACCAATTTCAGTCCTCAATCGGGCCCAAAATTGAAACTCTACTCTCATTTCACCTCAATCTTGACCAAAAAAGAGCGCAGAGATGATTCAGACCTGAGCTCTGGCGGGAGGTCGAATAGTGAATTGACAGCCCCGTCCGTGTTCTGATCCGCGATTGTGTGGTCAAAGTCCATGGCCAGCAGGATCTTCTCCACCCGACTTTTCTGCCGACTCTTCTCACATTCAAAACCAATTAATGACTTATCAAATGGCAGCTCACCTGATTCCCCATGCTTCGTAGTGGGGAGGAGAGAAGCCAGTTCTGAATCGCTAGCGAGGTTTCCTCCCAGGTATTCGAGGCTCTTCAAGTGCGTAGATATCGAAAAATGCGCATTTGCGCTCATCGCACATGAGCGATAGCGTAGCAGAATTCCTGAATTTCCAATTCTGGTGTTTGAACAAGCAAGATTTTGTCTCCAAACCGTCTCTTATTGCTTACTATGAGATAACAAACGCAATTCAATCACTATGACAGCGAAATTGGGTCTAGATGCAGTTTATTCTTTGGCATTGGGTGAAAGCACGAATATAGCACGAAACCGGATATTAACCGGGGTATGTTCGCACTCTTGACAAATTTGCTCTATTGTTTTCATTATTGAGCATAATTAGTCAGGTGTTTCAATTATTTGAAATAATGATTTTGAAAACCGGAATAGACCACATACAATATATAACCTGAGAAACCCGTGGGAAAGTTTTTCTATGATTCAAAACTGACATCACAGTTTCTTAAAGCCAACATTTCTACACTCTCTCCCACTTATTGCAACAATTTTAGGGCTATAGCCTAAAACTAAAATTGAATTCTGAAAGAGGCCAAAAATTGAGAATTATGAGGTGGCATCAGATTTTGGCATCTTTAGCTTTTGGTTTTAAAGAAAACCCTAGATTATTTGTTATCAAAATGTTCAATAAAGAATGCCAGATAACGTAAAATTAACTGTTAGATTGATTTTGAACAAACTTTTTGCAAAATTAATTTCCACATTTTGAAACTCAATGTTCTTAAGTTTTGGATTCCACGGTGGTTCATCACCGCGACCGCTCATCACCACGGCGGTTCATCAGCAATGAAACTGCCCTTTGCTTGAAAATAAACAGGGAAAATTCCAATTTTTTATTTTAACAATGCATTGCAAATTTATGAAGTTTGCTTCTATGTTAGAAGTTTATAAAAATGAGCAAAATGTTAAGTTTTTATTAAAACGATCGAGTTAGTGATAAAAAATGAAATGAAATAAGCATTGTCAAATATTAAAGAGTAAGACTTAAGTCAGAGATAGAGAAGGAATTAAGGAGGTATAGTAGAAGTTCAGGAATAATATAGTCAAAATTTGAAAAATCGTAATCATATGCATTTTGTGTTTCCATAATTCAGTCAAAGTTTTAAAAGTTAAAGCTTTTTACATCTCCCACAAATTAATCGTTGCTACTTAAAGTTTCTTTTGGCATAAAGAACCCTGTCTGCATTAAAACCTAGATGAAACAAATAATGATGGAATATTAAGAAATAAGGGAAAATTAATGATGGGCTGGTGATTGGTGATGAACCGTCGCGATGATGAACCGTCGTTTTGATGAAACGTCGCTGTGATGAACCGTCGCGGTGATGAACCATCATTTTGATGAAACGTCGCGGTGATGAACCGTTGCAGTGATAAACCGTCGTTTTGATGAATTGTCGCGGTGATGAACCATCTTGGAGATTAAACGTCGTGACATGCTTAAGGTTTACGATTTTGTACATTTTGGTCAAAAAGTCAAACTTTTTGTTACAAATTACGCAATATTTTTTGCATAGCTGGCTTAGGCACATATTAAGCCTTAATTAGATATCTATTTTGTTTGGGTAATTTGGTTGACTGGTGATTCGGCGTCCGCAAAAATAGTTTTAAATTCTGGCAGAATAGCAACCCGTCACTTTTCTGAAACTGAATCTGCAGGAATGACATAGTTAAATCTGTTTAATTCGTATTTTTGTATTTTACATGGATGAGGAAGAAAATGAACATATCAAGGTCTCGTTTTGCTCTCCATTCGTCCCTGGCATCTAAGCGCAAATAGGTGATCATGATAGATGCCACGCTTGCCAAGCGCTTGAACGCTTAGATTCTGTTCCATCATCGTTCTATACGGCAGTCTAGGCGTTTCGTAGTAAAAATGGCCTGAGTCCAACGGATTCACGCGCTTGCCTTCAATAAGTCTGTCTTTTTTGCATCGAATTTTTGCATTAATTTTATCGTTCATCTAAATAGGAAAATTTTATCCTCCAAATTTACCTCCATTATTTTTCTCCAAAATTACAATTCTCATAAATTCTAAAATTGTGGTATGTTGTGCAAAAAGCACTAACAGTGAGCAATGGCTCTGATGAATATTTCTGGCACAGGCGATCCGCAAGGATCCTGGGCTTTTCCGACCACACTGCACATTTTCAGTTTTTAGCGCCCCAATATCTTCCCACCCACTGAAAATGGCCGCCGATTTGGGTCCTGATGTGTTCCAGCTGATCATCTGCATCCAGCTCGTCATAGTCGCAGAATATCACTTCAGCAGCCACCAACTGTAGTTGTGATCAAAAGTCATTTTTGGCAATCTTGCAAACTCGTTTTGTCAATTGACAAGACGGCTACTGAGGCTACTAAGCAAGCAAAACTCATAGACTGTGGTACCTATACATATTGTCAAAGATTTTTGATTCACGGCCATTTCGGCACAAATCACCTGGTAAGAATCCATGCAACTAATTTGGCCCCTGATATTATAGGGTCTATCCGCAGTGCAATGGTAAATGGACGAAACCTCCAACCTTCCAAAGCACTAGCAGCGGCTGACAGCCAAAGCTCAGTCTGGATCTGTCACTTAAGTGACTAGAATGTGCTGACAGCCATTCTTCTTGGAAAATGCGCCCACGGGCAATTTCCTCACTTTTCTGTTCGCTGGAAAGCGATCATAAGTGCCCCTATTTCCACAACTCTTCATCATACAAGAGACTGCAAAACAGGAATTCCAGCAGATCGTAGAATGCTGCAAAATATGAACAGACAGTAAAACGTTTGCATCGTGGAAGTTTGAAGCTTTTCTCATTGCTTTGCTAGGTAGAATTTTGTATAGAATTAATGTAGTCCATTTGTGGACATTCAATAGCGAATATGCATTTGTTCAACTCGCCTAATACCTATTTCGTGGCCAGAGCAATACGTAACTGAACCAAGTAATAACTACAAAATAACGATTGCTTCGTAATTTCATTCACTTAAAATCTTTTCGATTTACATATTTCATTGTAAAATAAAGACCAAGACTCATACTACGAACAACACAACATTGGAAAAAATGGTGGCTGATGACGACAATCCCCCCGAGGCTTTTACCGGCCAACCAAGCCATTTTTGGACCAACCAAGAATTTGGGCCCCCCAAGAATTTTGTCTCCCCCCAAATTTGCCTTGTATTCTTGAGGTGGGTAAAAGCTTGGTTGCCCGGTACAAGCCTTGGTGAAATTTCGGGGTTAACTGGTGAGTAAATTATTACTTCGACATAAGAGCCCATTGCTCAATACTGCTTGTTGGTCTCCACTGAGATTCCTTTGAGTAAGTTTGATTTTTGTTTTGCATGATTTTTTGTAAAACAACCCAGGATAAGTAATATACATTTCAAAACATTAGCATGAAAAGCACAAATCGCCTTGACTCTTATTATTTCCAGGCATGACCCTGATGTCCATGCTTCCATTTCCCTTAATCCAGCTTGTGGTAGACAGACATGCTTGCTCTTCAATGTCTCACAATACTTGTTGTCTCATAAACTCTACAGCAAAGTAGTTAACTTGGTCTGAAAGCCAGGCCCATTTGGAGTCTAAACACGTCTTTATGAGCTCTAATTTGAAAACCTGAAGACGCTTGACAAACCTTTGCCACGCTGCCTTTACCAGTAAGGACCAGTAAAAATGCCCCGAAATTGGAACTTGCTCACTCCAAGATACTGGATACTTCCGAGCTCAGCTGGTCTGGGATTTTGATAGAACCACTAGCATCATAGAGTCTGAAGTCTAAGGATCCAAAAAGTTCTCAATTCTATGAAACTTTCAGTCTCACGATCTAGGCCCCAAAGCAACCATCTTTGCTGCCATTATGAGCACGGCTATTATGCCTGTTAAGTCTCAGAGATATTGGGTTCAGTTGTCCCAATTTCTAAAGCCTTTCTAAGTTTTAAGCTTTGACCCCAGTCTAGTGCAGGATAGAGACGAAGTCTTTAGAATGATAAGGCAAAGTAAAGCTGGCCTGTAAACGTTTTGAGACAACGTGGCCCTCAGCATCAGTGCCATTTGAAGTCAAAGCCTCATTTCCTCGGGGCTAACAGAAATTCTAAAAGCCATAGAAGGGTCAAAATCCGACTGCCACCATTTAACAACTGAGTAGGCTTGAACCTGCTTCCTTGGACATATGATTATTAGAGGAGAAGGCGGGTCTTTACCGTTGGAGAGAGATTGAGGCTAAAGCAGGCACAGGCACAGAGCGAGTGAATCAAGCACAATATGCCGGACGGAAGTTGACTTGCTGCTGGCTGGCTTCTAGCTACTGGTCAATGGCCCGGAAGTGGAATCGAACAAACCCAAAAGACACCCCCATACCTTGAC
>JASANA010009969.1:0-15495 GCA_030248095.1 Ptycholaimellus sp. GST1_10
AAGGCCGTCAAGAGCTCTCCTACGTCGCCCGGTTCAAGCACCGGCTTCGGCGACGCCGACAGACCGGACTCCCACGCCAAGAAGACAGCGCGTAGACAGTGGACCGCCGGTGGGTCCCTCTGCCACGGCCGTCCTCCCGCCTCCAAGCCGGGCTCCTTCACCGCTCCCGCGAGCAAGAGCCAGCTCTTCGAGAACCCTCTCTCCTGCGGCCACCTACGCCGCCTAGACCCCTCCTGATCCCCCGCCTGCTCTGCCGCTTCGTCTACGCCGTCTCGCTCGCCCTGCTCTGTTCTCGCCCCTGCTCCTGCCTCTTTGCTTTCCCCTTGTGATGCATTTCTGGTGATCCTGGTGATACAGCTTCCGTACATGCATCTACTTCTAGGGCTCTTAGGGGTGCGTGAGACTTCCGCGCCTTCCTTGTAAGTTCTTAGGGGAGGTGTGAGGCACATGACTCTCGTCTGGAGCGCAGCCATAACAAGGCTGCGCTTGTGCCTTGCTTCTCTGCCTGAGAGCACTCTCTACTCTTGCTTCCTCTTGGTAAACGCTGCTCCCTGCCCTTGTAACCGCACTACAGATCTTACAACAACAACGAGGACTTCGCGCTAACAGAGAATGAAATCGCTAATCTGGCTCACAAGAGGAAGGAAATGTTTCAACTACTAAGGTGTATGAAGAATATCGAACTTAAGAGAATTATCAAGTTCTTGCGGAACAAAAACAACGACCAGAGTTTCTTTGTATACCAGATAGTCGCAAGCTTCGCAGCCACAAGACTCGACCTTCGATCTATTAAAAAGAAAAAATCAAACCCTAGCATCAGCATCTACCAAGCTTACTGCAACGAATGGAGCACTGCCCTAGGTGGACAAAGGATTGTCTCTAGATGCGGAAATAGACTAGTGATCCCAAAGGAGATCATCGACGATTCTAGATTCTCCAACCGACTCCCTGATCAGCTGGGGTCAACGGTGTTGAACTACTCCAAATTTCTGAAGAATCTCACGGGAGAAGAAATCCTGAAGATACTAAAGAACCCATGTGGATGTAGAAAACTACCAGACTCATTGAGAACTCACAATGGCCACGTCCTAACAGGAGACCTGACCTGGCTGAAACCTTCACTCAAAGAACTATTCGGAAAGGGCCTAAAATTCAGACCTCATGACGATACATCTATCGAGGAGGCCAAGATCGCTGGAGCAAATGCTATGTTCTCCTGGATTGGATATCTAGCAGGGTGGAACAAAATCTCCGATGAAGTAGCAAAAAGAGCGTACAGCCAACTGATGGAAGAGCTGAACAGCAGCTACTTGAGGCTGCAAATGGAACAGAACAAAACCTCGTCGAAGCTAAAGATGAGCAAGGAATTTCATAAGGACCTCAAAGAACTTCAGAACTGGTGTGTCATCGCACCTGTCGACAAGGCAGCCAATAACATCGCAATCATATGCAAAGTGGCATATCTCACAAGAATGAATGCAGAATGGGAGTGGCAGTAAGAACACCCAATGATCTCCAAATGGAAGGGAATGAAACCTACCAGCCGCTCGAAGGAGAGTCAAGAGAAGAACTCATCAACAGACATGAAGAGATCCTACAGAGATTCGGACTAGGGGAGATAGACTTGGATAACAGAACAATTCCAGCATGTCTCCGAAGTTCCATAAAAACCCAGTGGGCGCGCGATTCATCGCCGGGGCGAAGAAGAGCTCCCTAAGAAAACTAGGTACAACTCTGACGACACTATACACGTGTGTTAAAGAGAACTGGGAAAGATATTGCCGAAATATAGGAGAGAGAATGGGTATCGATCTGTACTGGAGCGTCAAAAACAGCGGAGAAATTATACACCTTCTAAGGACAGGACAGGGAAAGGCAAACGAGAGAATGGTTACAGCCGATTTCAGTACTCTGTTCACAGCTCTAGAACATGAACTGATCCTAGAAAGTCTTTTCGGCATCATAGAGGTCGTATGTAGTAGGAACAAATAAATATCCAAAACCCAAAGAGCTTATATGCAATACTCTGAAGATCGAAGAGCGATCATCTATACAGAAGTGGACATAAAGGATATGACTAGACTTGTGGTCACAGAAGCCTTTGTTGAATATGTAGGCAATATATTTCAGCAAACCAAAGGAGTCAGCATGGGAACGAGTTGCTCGCCCCTAGTAGCAGATTTAGTTCTGTCGAAACTGGAATACGATTATTTAACCAGTCGAGAAAACATGGGGAACAGCAGAAAACTGAAGGGAACAAGGCGGTACATCGACGACATCATCTGCTTCGACGGTGACCTACTGCAAGAGGTTGCTAGAACTATGTACCCGGCCTCACTACCTTTAAACTTCGACACTGTATCAGAAGGGAGTATCCACTTCCTAGACTTAGAAATAGATGCGATAGGCAACGGCAGAAGGGTATTTGACAAACGAAGGAGCTTCAGATTCGAGGTTATTACTTTGCCTGATAAAGCAAGCAATCAACCCATGCAACTAGGACTGAACACCTTTTTCAGTCAGACATTGAGGTTCTGCAGGATCTGCAGCGAATGACCAGACCTAGAGCTCAATTTCGGCATACTGGTAGATACTATGTTTCTGAGAGGGTTTTCCGCCGTGGAACTCAGAACAGTCGTCAGGAACCTGAACAGAAGGTATCCTCAAATTTTACAGAGCATCAACGACGGAGGTCTGCACCAACTGGTTAGCATTTTATTCAACAGAACACAGGGAAACTAGGGACCTACCATAAGATCTAAGACATACAAGGAGACAACGAATTTCATTGAAGGTACTGTACGGGACAGAAGATGGGATCTACAACGAGAGCACACACGAATCGAGGAGGAGAGACAACGGCTACGGACTTCAGTGCGCGGCTCAACAACTACTAAAACTCTTCTAATTGAAGGTCGGTCGTGAATTTCCTCCACTTCAACCGCGCACTCACTTGGTCCTGTGGGAGTTGCTAATGAGACGTTAAGGTGCCAAGAAGACGTCGACGAAACCTACGTTCAAGCCAAGAACTAGAAGATTAGATTGCCTTTTATTCTCGCTCAGTTCAATATAAAGGAATACGTGATTGTAACCAACTATGGAAATAAATAAATTAACACTCAATTAAATTACCCAGTCTCTTTGGCAGAGGACAGCACTTGTGGAGCTGACTGGCAGGGGAGCGAGAGGCTTGCAGACCTGTGCGCGCACACAGCGGAATTGGCCATCGGCTCAGAGCCAAGCCTCAAGACTCTGGCCGGCCTGTGAGAAAGGGAGCTCCTGTCGCTGAACCTGAGCAGGGACGCCATCCAGTTCCTGGACTACAGCATGCTGCCCGGCTCCCTGAGCTGGCTGGGTCTCCGCAGCAATCGCCCCCCTGTGCTCACCAACTCCAGGCCCCCCAGCCGGACCTGGCCCACCTCGACTTCAGCTACAACAACCTCTCCCTCCTCAACAACTACTCCATCCCCTACTCTCTCACCAACTCCGCCTGGGCCCTCGTCGAGCTGGCCAGTCACCTTGAGTCCGAAAACCCCTTTCACTCCCTCCTTCCCTCCTATCCTACCTTCAGCAGCCATAAAATAGAATTAGATGAAAAATCTAAACAAAAAACCAACTTATATTTTACTGAAAACTTACAACAAAATTACTTGATGTTTCTAAGTTTGCTGCACTCTTTCGAATTGAGGCAAACAATTTAACCTATCAATTTAGAACTTTATAAATCTAAATTCTTAACTTCCTAGACGAATAACCTTATGCTTAATCATCAACTTTCTATCATAAAGTTTAAGAGTTAAAACATTGATGTCGGTTAAAATAGTTTCTTCTCAATTTTGGGCAAAATATAACAAAATTATAACATTTAAAATACCTTTATGTTTTCATTGAAGTAGAGTTTAAGATTTTCTATAATTCCGGCAAACAAACTTCCCTTTAAAGACATAACCGATTTCATGATTTTAAGTTGTCTAAAGCTTAATAAGTAACCCCAAAAATTCGTCACTAACTTACTTACGCTTTAACATTTATTTCAAAATCTGAAACAAATGTTAATGATAATTGAGATAATTTAGGTTACTTTCTTCTTGAAGTCAACATTGAAATATTCCAAACTAACAAAATTATAGCACAAATGTTATCCCATGAACTTCAACGTTTCTGCTAAATAAAGAAACTAAATGACACTTAAACTGAAATTTAATTTTGTCAATTTGAAATATGTGAAACTTTCAAGAAAATTCAAAGTTCATATTCAAATTCCAAATTTCAAAATTCGCTGCTTGGTTGAGACCCCCTACCCTTATCCTATCAGATTACTCAACAGTTGAATTAGTTTAATGATCCCCTGCTAGGCTAGATCTAATCCCCTACATCTTGATTACACACAAACACCCTTGGCCCAAGGCCCTCCCCCGACGCCCTACAGCACTGGCCTGAGGACATCCGGAACTTCTTTCGCCGTTGCCTATAGCAGGACTGTCTGCTTGACGAGTGACTGCTGGAACAACAACCAACCAGCCATCCTCAGTTTTGGAAAAACTTTGGCTGCTTCTGGAGCGGAGATCTCAAAATATCTAGAGGTAAATCAGGCCAAAAAAGTGTCAAGGCACCTCTTTCTGGTGCATCAACTTTCTGGGTAACAAGGTATTCTCGGCTGTTGCCAAGACGCGCGGCCTTTGTTCCAGATAGTAAGAAGAGAGATTCCTTTTAACTGCTTTAAGATACTGCCGCAGCAAACGTATTTGCCAAATCTAAGCTGAGTTTATTGAAAAACCAGTAATTTATGGATGTTCGAATTTTTGAAACATCAAGATTTTAGTTTTTTGACTATAAATCAAAAAAAAAATAAATGTTTCAAAAATTCTATTATCAACATCAATATATCACCATTAGAGACGTACATGCCAAAATTCAACTGATTTCATTGAAAAACCATTCGATTAATGGATGTTCAAATTTTTCGAAACATCAAGAATTTAGGTTTTGGGCCATAAACTGAGAAATAACAAATATTTCGGAAATTCCTTCTGTCAGCTTCAAAATATACAACTCGACGAATGCATCTGCCAAAAATCAGCCAATTGTTTTTTTTTTTTTCTGCTTTGAATTTTCGTACTTCAAAACATCAAAAAATTGAGTTTTGGGCGAAAATCGAAAAATTACGTCAAGCCCAAAAAAATGGCCTGGAGATACGACCGAGGCGGGGACTTTTTCATGCAAAAAATCAGCCAATTTCGTTGAAAAACCAGTGATTTGACGAATTTTCGTTTTTTGAAACATCAAAAAAATTGAGTTTTTTGGGCGAAAATCGAAAAATTACGTCAAGCCCAAAAAATGGCCTGGAGATACCACCGAGGCGGACTTTCATGCAAAAAATCAGCCAATTTCGTTGAAAAACCAGTGATTTATGAATTTTCGTACTTTGAAACATCAAAAATTTGGGTTTTGGGCGAAAAACGCAAAATTACGTCAAGCGCAAAAAATGGCCTGGAGATACCACCCAGACGGACCTTCATGCAAAATTTCAGCCAATTTGGTTGAGAAACCACGGAGGCCCGCCCCCGGAATGACATATATATATATATATATATATATATATATATATATATATATATATATATATATATATATATATATATATATATATATATATATATATATATATGCGGAAAGACGGACACAAAAATGGGGTAACTGGTTAAGCTGGCCTTGGCCGCCCGCCGCTTTGGGCAGGGCGCCAGAGCTCCTCCGGCCTCCGGGCACGGGTGCTACGGCCTACGGAGCTCTGACTGCCCTGCCCTCCGCGGCAGGCGGCCGGCGGCCGCGCAAAAATCCAGGTTTTAGGGGTTTTTTTTCATGTTTTTCAATTCCAGCTCTATTATAATGCTCTTTACAGGGTTTTTGAGCGCCATATTTGGGCTGGCGTGAGGGAGCAAGGCAAACCGTCAGTGCCCAGCCTCTCTTTTCGACCCAGGTGTACATTTTGAGGGTTATTGCTAGATCTTAAATTTGATAAGGCTCCTGCTCCTCACAGAAAAATCTAATCGCTATGATTCTTTTTTTATTAGAAAGAGCATCATCCAAAATTACTAAAAACCATTTGTCCGAACTCCTCCTCCTTCTCCTCCTCCGCACCTATTCAATGGACGATAGAAGATATTCATTTCTTCCCCCACACATCCCCCTCCCTGGGTGTCTGGGCCTTATGTATTTATCTATAACTTTTCAGTTGAACTAGGGGATCAGATGCACCAGTGGTGTAGTGGTGTAAGCGATTGTACAGCTGGGTCAAACAGTTAGGTTCGAATCCTTCTCAGGCATTTATTTTTATTGTGTTTAAATTTGAGGAAACAATTGGTACCATCGGCAGCACTTTCTCCTAAAAATTAAAGTAAAGCTCTTTCTCCCTAACATCGATTGCCCAGATCATATGTCTTGACAGTTTCACAAAAATTTGTTAGTTTGCTAATAAATTTGTACTGTATTTTTAATTTTTGAATCTTTTCTTTTCGTTATGTTTTCTTAAATAAATTTATTCTTTAGTCATTTTTTATTCATTTATTTAATAAAATCTAGACTAAATAAATAAACAACAATATTAAATGTTTTTATAAATTTTACACTTTATAAAAAGTAGAAGAAATATCTGGTACCATCGGCAGGCCAAATGTGGGTCGGTTTTGTGCAAAAGTTGCGATTGCCTTGAGTAAAAAGTCAAGGAAATACAATTTCTACTAGTGGAATCTGCTGTGTCATCTGCATTTTGTTTTTGGGCGCGCATGGAAATAGAAACTGAACTGCATGTCAAAAACAAAATGCAACTGTCCAAGCGGCAGACTCAACTAGTAGAAATCGTATTTCCTTGACTTTTTACTCAAGGCAATCGCAAATTTGGAGAAAAGAGACCCACATTTGGTCTGCCGATGGTACCAGATATAGGTAATTTTGAATGTAGATTACGATGATAACGTTTGCTTCTACCTGGTGTGCATGGTATTCCACCAGGCCGTGGTGAACAAGCAGGTCATCATCAACTTCATCTTGAGGCATTGTAAAGGGTTTTTGGTCTAAAAAACAGCACTATATAGATAATTTTGCATGTAGATTACGATTAATATATAGTGGGTTATACTAACCCCAAAAAGTATCTCTTATCTATATCTTATCTGCAATTGAAGTAGAGGAGGATTTATTCAGCTTAATTTGAATTCTACTTGTGACTGAAGTGGATGAAATTTTTTCTTAGCAAAGAAATAAGTTTTATACCTTAGATTGTGAACTTTGTGCACTGTAAAAATTATCATCAGTCCAATGTTAAACTGGATTAATTAATGATAAGAGAGCAATTGGCCAAAAAAACTTATATGTATTTAAAATCTGAGCTCCCGAAAAAAATTAAAATGTAGAAATATTTTTAAAAATTATGCATAGCAAAAAAATTTTAACTGACTCTGCTACATATCTCCATTGCAATTGATCGCAATTGATAATAAAAAATATGCCTTAGTCTAATTCTACGTACATATGATAGTTTTCAAGAAAAAGACAAAATTTTGGACTTGAAATTTTTAAAAAAATTATATTTCAACTAGTGGGTAAATTCTGCAAAATTTGGGAGTTGTGGATTGTGGATCCAATTTGCACTACCTACCACATTGTGGCTAACTAAAGAACTAACCACAATTGTGGATCCAATTTGCATGACCTACCATTTTGTGGCTAACTGAAGAATTAACCACAATTTACATTGGACTGATGATAATTTTTACAGTGCACAAAGTTCACAGTCTAAGGTATAAAACTTATTTCTTTGCTAAGAAAAAATGTCATCCACTTCAGTTGCAAGTAGAATTCAAATTAAGCTGAATACAGAATTTCCCCTACTTCAATCGAAGGTGAAATATAGATAAAAGATACTTTTTGGGTTAGTATAACCCACAATATAATAATTGTTACTGTTCTCTATATGGATGGTTCACCACAGACATGAACAGTTGCAAGATGAACCGTCGTAGAACTCTTCAAGGTAGCAGAGCAAATACTCGATTTACACGATTTCCTTTAATTTTTTGGCAATGCAATAAATGCATTATGATTAAGACCTGCAGACGTTTTGTCACGTTTCTAGCAATAAACGTGCTGTCAAGCAAAATTAACGCTTCCATAAAAAATTCCGCTAACAACTGCTCAAATAATTGGCCTGTTTTTCAAACTGTCATTTCAGTAGTGCCTGGAACATTTGAAGAGTTTGCTAATGTGTTTATGAGATCGACTCGGTTTTTCTTTCCAAAGGAGCAACTTAACATTCTTTTTATTTTAGATCGAAACGAGCCAGTACTAGAAAGTCTAAAGTCCAAAATTCTTAATATTACGTTGCCCTATGCTAATGAAGTACAAATAAAAGAATATACTTTGCCTCCTAATGTATTTAGCAATAATGGATGGGACGTGAATCAGTTGGTTCAATTTTGGATGGACAATTTTACGTCATATGAATACATTGGTATTGTTGACACAGACACTTTTTATAAAAATCATGTTGTGAAGAACGACTTATTTGACAGCAAAAATCGTCCTCGAGTTTGGTGGAAATTCGGGTTTGAAAAGTTTTATACGCATGACATTTTTTATCCTTCAACAATGTGGGCTTTAAGCAAATCGCCGGTTAGAACATTCTCAACGTTATCTATCGATATTAATTCGTTTTATGCCAACGTTCATTCTCAATTAGCTCTAGGGCACAGTGGTGTCCAAATGGAAAAGGTGGAACACGTTAAATGTTAAAAATGTTATTTTGGGCAACCTTCCGGCTACTTGGATTGCTTAGAAATGTTTCGCGGTGAACACTTAGAAATGTTACAGCAGAAATTCCAAGTTTGCATTTTAGGGGTAAATGTTAAAAATGGAAATTTTTTCCAAGTAGAAGGCCCCCAGATGGCCAGATTTACTCTCCCAGCCTCCGGGTGTTCTGTAAGGTGTTTGGTTCCATTGCAGGCACTATTGTGGTGTGATGGCGTGTCCTTGAGAAGGCTGTTAGATGGTCATGGATGCCCTTTTGTGATTCCTCCTTCATTCCCTCACTTTTTGGCCAACATGATGGCACTGGTGCGCAACCTTTTCCTGGCCCTTGTGCTGAACATTGGTTATGAAAACATTAAACTGCAACTATCATTCAAGGACTTCATGGACCCTGAGCACGAGGAGTTCGAAGCACTGCCGGGAGCAGCTGACTTCCTGGACCCTTGCCGCCAGGACTGAGTCATCAAGAACAAGCCCCTCCACACTGCCTGATCGATGGGGTTAACCGGTTGAACCTGATGCTTAACTAGTTGATTGCAAAAAACTCAATTTTTTTAAATAAATAACACGTTTTTTTGATATTGCAGAAGCTGTGGCGATATGCAGCAGTAACATAGCGAGAATCTCTTTTCATCGTCACCGGAAGGGGAAGGAGAGCGGGACAGGTTTAGGGCATCGGAGCACAATATACAGCAACTGATCCTGGCCTCCCTTCTGCCCGCCTCATTGACATAGGTCGGACGAAACCGGCTTGGGAAACGTCACAGCGCACCCGCGGGGCGACCAGGAAAGGGTGGAGCGAATCACACCAAGTATCAGAGGAAGTGAACACTGTTGAGGATGGCTATCTTCTTCAGCTGGCAGAGCAGGGCGGGCTTCTGGAGGAGGGCGTAGAAGCTGGTGCTGAAGCAGCAGAGACAGAGTAGGAGAATCTTGTCCTGGCTAGCACTGGAGCTGAGGGTGAGGTGGAGCAGTGGAAGATGGAGAGTTGGAGGAGGAGAAGTTTCTTGGGCACAAGTGAATGAATGAGGACTACTGGGCTGGGGCAAGGGTGTTTGTGTGTAATCAAGATGTAGGGGATTAGATCTAGCCTAGCAGGGGATCATAAACTAATTCAACTGTTGAGTAATCTGATAGGATAAGGGTAGGGGGTCTCAACCAAGCAGCGAATTTTGAAATTTGGAATTTGAATATGAATTTTGAATTTTCTTGAAAGTTTCACATATTTCAAATTGACAAAATTAACTTTAGTTTAAGTGTCATTTAGTTTCTTTATTTAGCAGAAACGTTGAAGTTCATGGATAACATTTGTGCTATAATTTTGTTAGTTTGGAATATTTCAATGTTGATTTCAAAGAAGACATTAACTAAATTATCTCAATTATCATTAACATTTGTTTTAGATTTTGAAATAAATGTTAAAGCGTAAGTAAGTTAGTGACGAATTTTTGGGGTTACTTATTAAGCTTTAGACAACTTAAAATTATGAAATCGGTTAGGTCTTTAAAGGGAAGTTTGTTTGCCGGATTTATAGAAAATCTTAAACTCTACTTCAATGAAAACATAAAGGTAATTTCACTGTTATAATTTTGATATGTTTTGCCCAAAATTGAGAAGAAACTATTTTAACCGACATCAATGTTTTAACTCTAAAACTTTATGATAGAAAGTTGATGATTAAGCATAAGGTTATTCGTCTAGGAAGTTAAGAATTTAGATTTATAAAGTTCTAAATTGATAGGTTAAATTGTTTGCCTCAATTCGAAAGACTGCAGCAAACTTAGAAACATCAAGTAATTTTGTTGTAAGTTTTCAGTAAAATATAAGTTGGTTTTTTGTTTAGATTTTTCATCTAATTCTATTTTATGGCTGCTGAAGGTAGGATAGGAGGGAAGGAGGGAGTGAAAGGGGTTTTCGGACTCAAGGTGACTGGCCAGCTCGACGAGGGCCCAGGCGGAGTTGGTGAGAGAATAGGGGATGGAGTAGTTGTTGAGGAGGGAGAGGTTGTTGTTGCTGAAGTCGAGGTGGGCCAGGTCCGGCTGGGGGGTCTGGAGTTGGTGAGCACAGGGGGGCGATTGCTGCGGAGACCCAGCCAGCTCAGGGAGCCGGGCAGCATGCCGTAGTCCAGGAACTGGGTGGCGTCCCCGCTCAGGTTCAGCGACAGGAGCTCCTTTTCTCGCAGGCCGGCCAGAGTCTTGAGGCTAGGCTCTGAGCCGATGGCCAATTCCGCTCTGTGCGCGCACAGGTCTGCAAGCCTCTCGCTCCCCTGCCAGTCAGCTCCACAAGTGCTGTCCTCTGCCAAAGAGACTGGGTAATTTAATTGAGTGTTAATTTATTTATTTCCATAGTTGGTTACAATCACGTATTCCTTTATATTGAACTGAGCGAGAATAAAAAGCAATCTAATCTTCTAGTTCTTGGCTTGAACGTAGGTTTCGTCGACGTCTTCTTGGCACCTTAACGTCTCATTAGCAACTCCCACAGGACCAAGTGAGTGCGCGGTTGAAGTGGAGGAAATTCACGACCGACCTTCAATTAGAAGAGTTTTAGTAGTTGTTGAGCCGCGCACTGAAGTCCGTAGCCGTTGTCTCTCCTCCTCGATTCGTGTGTGCTCTCGTTGTAGATCCCATCTTCTGTCCCGTACAGTACCTTCAATGAAATTCGTTGTCTCCTTTGTATGTCTTAGATCTTATGGTAGGTCCCTAGTTTCCCTGTGTTCTGTTGAATAAAATGCTAACCAGTTGGTGCAGACCTCCGTCGTTGATGCTCTGTAAAATTTGAGGATACCTTCTGTTCAGGTTCCTGACGACTGTTCTGAGTTCCACGGCGGAAAACCCTCTGAGGAACATGGTGTCTACCAGTATGCCGAAGTTGAGTTCTAGATCCGGCCATTCGCTGCATATTCTACAGAACCGAAGTGTCTGACTGAAAAAAGTATTCAAGCCGAGCTGAATGGGTTGGTTGCTGGCCTTGTCGGGTAAAGTAGTAACCTCGAATTTAAAACTCCTTCTTTTGTCAAAGACTCTCCGTCTGCTACCTATCGCATCTATTTCTAAGTCTAGGAAGTGAATACTCCCTTCTGATACAGTGTCGAAGTTTAAAGGTAGTGAGGCCGGGTACATAGTTCTAGCAACCTCTTGCAGTAGGTCACCGTCGAAGCAGATGATGTCGTCGATGTACCGCCTTGTTCCCTTCAGTTTTCTGCTGTTCCCCATGTTTTCTCGACTGGTTAAATAATCGTATTCCAGTTTCGACAGAACTAAATCTGCTACTAGGGGCGAGCAACTCGTTCCCATGCTGACTCCTTTGGTTTGCTGAAATATATTGCCTCCATATTCAACAAAGGCTTCTGTGACCACAAGTCTAGTCATTTCCTTTAGGTCCACTTCTGTATAGCTGTTCGCTCTTCGTTCTTCAGAGTTGTGCATATAAGCTCTTTGGGTTTTGGATATGTATTTGTTCCTTCTAAATACGACCTCTATGATGCCGAAAAGACTTTCTAGGATCAGTTCATGTTCTAGAGCTGTGAACAGAGTACTGAAATCGGCTGTAACCATTCTCTCGTTTGCCTTTCCCTGTCCTGTCCTTAGAAGGTGTATAATTTCTCCGCTGTTTTTGACGCCCAGTCCCAGGATGCGACATGAAATACGTCGGGTTGACCACCCAGAAAGCTAAAGAAAGGATGGCTGAACATAGACGGCAGATCAGAAACGGAGATCTTGACACCATAGTGTATAGACACTTCAACATGGCTCATGGTACACCAGTAGAACCTAAAGCAAAAATTCTGGATACTGTCACCGACGAAGAGTTTGCTCACAACAGGAAAATTCTTGAAGAAAAGGAACGGGATTGGACTCTTGCCCTTAACACGGTGTGGCCTTGGGGTCTGAACACCAACATTCTTGGCTATGGAACAATTAATCAGGCAACCGACCCCGTCGATAGAAAAACTGCCCCTGGCTAAAGGTGAATACTGAACGAGTGATGGGTAGAGGTGACTGCCGAATAAGGGGAAGAAGGAGAGGAGAAGAAAATATCCTTAACAATGTGAGGCACATGACTCTCGTCTGGAGCGCAGCCATAACAAGGCTGCGCTTGTGCCTTGCTTCTCTGCCTGAGATCACTCTCTACTCTTGCTTCCTCTTGGTAAACGCTGCTCCCTGCCCTTGTAACCGCACTACAGATCTTACAATGGTTTCGTTTCACCAGGCCTAGCCCTCTCCCTTGCGCAGCGGCATCCAGGATAGGGTAGTGAGAGCCCCTCGCAACCTGGCTCTGCCGTGGGGATTGCGGTTAGTCCTGGGAGCTCCGAGCCAATTGAAGCTCACTCTCGCCTCCTGGCCCCCCTCATTCCGTCCCTTCCTCCCTTCTCTCCACTCCCTTCCCTCTTTTCTTGCCTCGCCTTCTGGCTGTACGCCAAAGCGAGCTGAAGTCCGCAAAGACTGAAATGCCAGAAGTTGGTCCTGGAAATCCAGATCCTCAGGGCATTACGCCCGTCCAATATCACCTCATGGGGCTGAAAGCCTATGAGGGTGAAGGAAATGCCACACAATGGCTGACCCGGTTTGCAGAAATTGCACGCGCAAAAGGCCAGAAAGAAGACACCTGGCACACACTCATTGTCCCCTACCTAGAGGGACCTGCGCTGGATGCCTACAGAGGCTTGCCAGACTCTGCTCAGGGAAAGAAGAGCTATGACGTGATAAGGGAAACCTTAGTGGCGACTTTCGATAGCTCCCCAGAGGTCACTAGACTGTCAGTCTGCGAAGGCATTGTCCAGCAGCCTGGGGAGAAAGTCATGCCTTTCCTGGCCAGACTAAGAAAAGTTGTCGAACAGCGTTTCCCAGTCTCAGGTACTTTCCCAGTAGAAACGCAGGAGGTGCTGCTAAGGCAATTTTTTCTGGGCGGAATCCGCCATGAACTGCGGTTTGCGCTGCTGAACAAAGGGCCAGCCCCAGCCACAACGGCCGGGTGTGCGGTGGACGCAAAAAGAAGCGAGGATCTTTTCGGTACCCAGCAATCAGTCAATCAGCTCAGTTTCGCTTTCGGCCAGCAGGAATTAGATGCTGGGCCAGAGGAAGGAACAGAAGCCCTTGCTATGGAGCAAGGCCGAGGCCGAGGAAGAGGCCGATGGTCCCAAAGAGGCCGGGGGCAAGGCAAACCTGCGTCTGGATCCACAAATCCCCAGAAAACCCGCTCAAACACCCCTACTGCTGAGGCTAAAATCTGCTTCTGGTGTCATAGAAAAGGCCATTTGCCGACAAATTGCTGGGCTCTAAAAGATTTCGTGACAATGGTGAAGGGTGAAACCGATGAATCTTGCGCGGAATACGTGCCAAAGGTGATTTCTTTCACGCCCCGCTTTCAAGAGCGTTCGCAAAGCGTTCGGGGTAGCACAGGTCCAGCACGGCGCCTAATGACCAGAGGACAGCAGTCAAGCAGGGGACAGCGGCCTCAAACCTCCCAACAAAGAGGAGGGGGAATAGAGTGAGATTCCAGCGCCAGGTGAGCTACCTGATGGAAGCAGAGCCTGAGCCCGAAGAAGAGTTGGAGGAAGAAGCAGTCGGTGTTGCAATCAACCCGTGGGACTGCCATGAGGATGAGGAGGATGAAGTGGAGGAGTTCCTGGAGGAGGTAGATGAATGAGGTCTAGACGCTATGAGTAGCGCACACATGCAAGCCGGCAAAGTAAGCTCTCTGTGTGCGCATTGACAGGTGGGGGGATGCAAGCAGTACCTGATGAGTTGAGAGGGAGATAGAGAGTCACCGGTAATTAAAAGAAATAGATGCATCAAATTGACCTGAAAAGCCGCTAAAAGCGCAAATAAAATGCCTCAAGAAAAAACCTGTACGGGATTTGTAGTTTTAACAGCGAATTTTCCGTGATAATGCAAGAAAATAAAAAAAAATCGCAGTCTCAAAAATGAGCTGCAGATTCGATAATATTTCAAAATCTAAAAATCAATCTTTGTTTACGCAAAAAAAGAACTCGGTATGGGTTCAGTGCTAAAAAAGCATGAAAAAATAAGGCATTTTATCTCGCGACGGAAAAATGGCCAAGCTCACTTTCCTTTGCATGCCGCTATCATAAGAATTAGCTGGGTTTAATAATTTTGTTTGTTTGGCAGAAAAAACTGCCGCAAACCATCCCCCTCACAACTCAAAGTCTAAACAAATCCTACCACTAGCCTTCTCGATGAGGTTTCATAGCATAAATTTATGAAAACCAACTAACGCCACAAACGATATCAGTTATAAAACCCAGTCATCAAATAAATATTGCGGCAAAACATTTTGAGTTTGTCAACCGGTTTTTCAGATTCAAGCCTGCGGAATCTCTCATGTATAGATTTCTGCCGCAGCAAAACTGTTCTCTTAAAAAACTGCCTTGCAAGATGTTTCATGTTTGAGACAAGTAAAATGAAATCTGTTTTCAAAGCGATGTAAGCCATGAATTATCACCGAGCAAAACTTTCTTCTCTAAAAATAATAGCAGAAATTATATCCGCTAAGACTATCGCTAACGTTTAATCATAACATCCTGGAGCAGTCAGGGAGATGAGAAAGACTAAACAGTCGGTTTCCCAGCAGAGATCAAACGCGGTGTTGTTGTGTCTAACCAGCTCAGCTTCAGAGCACATAAAAGGGACACAGAAGCTCAGTCTCCGCATCCTCTCTCCCTACTTCACC
>JASANA010009974.1:0-23785 GCA_030248095.1 Ptycholaimellus sp. GST1_10
ACGGGTTGCCGGAGGTCGACCAGGCCATGATGCACGGAGGGAACTCCGAGCGGCCGCGGCGAGAGGATGCTCCGGGAGCATCTTCGTCATCAGGCGCCCCGCTCACGCTCCTGCTCACGCCTTGCCCCTCCCATCGCCAGCCACGTGGAGAGCCCACGCAAGGAGGGAGGAGTGCAACGGAAGGTGGATGCGAGCAAGAAGCGTCGTTTGCCGCCAGTGGTGATGAAGAAGCCCACGCCGGACTTCTTCAACAGCCTCTCTGAGCCCTCATCATAACCCTTCCCCTACCTTCCTTGTCGCCGCTGCTGCGATGTGTGCTTGCTGCTCTTCCTGTCTGCTTCCCTTCCCTGTGAGAGTCAGTCGTCAGAGAGCAACCACAGAGCAGAAGGAGAAAGACAGCTCAACAGGAGCAACTCAATGACGCACCACGGAGAAGAAGGGATCGGAAGAATCGCTCAAGAAAGCGATGCATCCTAACAGCCTGAGGCACAAATCAGGAGAAGTGAATCAAGATGGAGCTCAAGAGCCCCAGAGAACATTTGGGAGTGGTGATGCAAGTTCCGTCTCCAGCCTTCACGATCTACGGAAGCCACTCGCTAGTCCACTCATTGAGGCTCTGCGTCCGAGTGGACCTAAAGGACTAGAGAAATGACTGGAGTCGTGATCTTCAGTCCAGTCTTCGGTCATGCAATCGATCGAAGGCTACTGGTCCAAAACAGGCATCGAAGGCCAGGAGAGCTTACTCAACTCTTCTGATGGCCAGATGACTACGTCCTCAGGGACTACTGATCAGCGATGGCGAATAGGAGGGCTGGAAGGCAGAAGCTGGGAGATACGGTTGCGTCTCGCTCGCCTTCAACGGCGAGACCGACAACGCATTCTCAGTCAAACACAGCGTCTAATCCATCCGCTGCCTTCCATCCACTGCCTAGAGCGAAGGAGAGCTAATCTCCAGGACTCCACCCTGCACTACTGCAGTTCTGCTTCCTGCCGGACATGATCAATGGCGTGAAGCAGTCCGAGTCCAGCTTCGCCATCATCTTCTACGACTGCCAGTTCAAGACCAAGCTCAGCGTCCAGAAGCTCAGCCCCTTCAAGGATGCCATGTTCCGACATGAGCCCTAACAATCCTTCAGGCTGCATCATGCCTTCTCTCAGTATGATGCCAGCCTTGGACTTGACCCGCGGGAACCTGGACGGCTTGGCCAACAGCTTCCACCTGGACGGCAACAAACTGCGCGCCACCAGATTGCATTGCGGATGACATGCATTCCCCTTACTCCTCACTTCATCGACTTACTGCAGCGGTGGAGCGTTTGCAAGCTACTGCGAGCTGCATGCTCTGCACCGGCGACCAAATCGGAGCTCACCTTCTCCGCCTTACCGCCGCCCAGTTCATCGTCAACTGAAGTGACGAGGCTGCAACGTTAGTGCATGCTGTCATCCTTCAATCGATCCGGGAACAAGGCTCAAAGACTTCCACACTGCGCCATCTGAACCCGGGCTGCCAGGAAATTCTAGCATCACTTGGCCACTAATCATCGCGCCAAAACATGCATCCTTGGCGCCACACGCCCTACACTCACTCTCCTTGGCCGCCGGGAGGGAGGAGTACCCAAACAAGAAGCCAGGCCGTGCTACTGCCTACAGACGTACAGACAGATGGACAACGTCTTCACGGGCAGACAACACAGCCACAGCCCCTACTACATCTCCATCCCTACACCTGTCGCATCTGGTCCAGATAGAGCTCCTTCTACCAACTCGGCTTCGACCAACACTCTCTGGACAATGCGACAGAAGACAGCTTGACAAGTGACTACTGATTGACTACAACAGTAGACATCTTCTACAACAGAGGGATGCCAGTGCTATTTAACGGCATCTCCACCCGCCAGGCAAGCACAGGAAGACTCACAGTCCACAGGAGACTGCCAAAGCCTCCTGCCAGTCACCACCGGATCCTTAAGCCTCCAGCATGCCACTGGAGGCTGACAGGTCTTCCGCTGCTATTGCCAACTCTTCAAGCCCTCAGCATGACGCCGGAGGCCACTGAGACCATCCGCCCTGGCTGGAGAACACACGCCTTTGTCTAGCTGCTGCCGGCTGCTCAGGACCTGTTTGCCACAGCCGGTGGCCAAGGCCTTCTACTCAAGGCCACTGCTTGACACTGGAGGCGGCAAAGGCTTCTCACCACCGCCGGAAGCTTCCTAGGCTTACTGCCAATGCTGCCAACTGTCCAGGCCTTCAACACAAGCTGAAGGCCGTCAAGACCTTCTCTCTGTCAAGGGGCCCAACCTGCAGTTGGAGATGGTCAAGGCTACCGGCCACAACAGAAGACTATCGAAGTCTTCTGGCTGCTGCCAGTGGCTAACAAGATCTTCTACCTCATGGCCAGCTGCTCAGACCTACAGCAGGATGCTGGAAGCTGCCAGGACTTCATGCCCAAGGGCCCTGGAGGCGGCCGGAACTTCCTGTCAGTCGACACCGGTCTCTCCAGCTTCCAGCAAGCTACTGGGATCATCTACAGTGGATGTAGGACGCACACGCCTCTATCCAACATCTGTCCCAGTGGCCCCAGCCATTCAGGAACCATGCTGACACAGCTGGTGGATGAGGACGGATACTCACCGCCACTGGTGGCCAAGGTCCCTCATTGACCACCGCGGAAGGCCCGGACTTCCAAGCTGATACTGGAGAATGCAAAGGCCGCCTACCGCCGCCAGAAGTGTCCCAGACTTCCACCTGCCGCAGTCGGCTGATCAGGCATCCTGCATGAGACTGTCGGAGCCTTCCACCAACTACACCGACTTCTCACGCCTCCAACCTACTACTGGAGACTGACTGGAGGCGATTGAGCGCAGAGGCCTTCTCGAAAGCGAAGAAGTCCTCTGAGTATAACTTCCCCCAGCCCTCAGGGTTGTCCTCGACAATCCTCACGGACTGACCAATCTGAGGTCAACGACCTCGGGTGGAAGACTCACTAGCTCCTACCCAGCTCCTCTTCAGTCACTACCAGCCGCTCAGGACCCCTGCCGTCACAGCTGGTGACGGAGACCTTCTACTCAGGGGCAATGAGGGGCCAAGGTCTTTCGCGGACCCAGCCCTCACATCTCAACTGATGTCAGAGGATTCAAGGCCTATTACTGCTGCAGGAGAGGCTCCAGACTTCCTCTCACAGCTGTCAACGGTTCGGTCTCGCCTGAGACTGGAGACCGTTAGAGCTTTCCCGACAGTCATACCGGCCCCATATGTCTCCAACTTACCTGCGGGAAGACTGAAAGGAGGCGACTGAGACCAGATGTCACTGCGAACAACCAAGAAGTTGGCTGAGTGTATCTTCCGTCAAGCCCTCAGGGCCGTCCTCGACAACCTTCACAGGCTGGCTAAGCAACACTCGACCTTCGCACGTGGAGGAGTGCCATCTTGGACATGAACAAAGAGGCACAGATTACTGCCAGTCGTCTGCTCCACTGACAGAGACCGCAGCGGCTAAGGAACAGTCTGGGCCTCAAGTGAACTTACCAATCCCCGCCTTCACGCCAATATCTCAGCAAGGTAGGAGAGAGAACTGCGAGATGTGGCCAGTCATCAGCGTCCACGTCCTCATTGTCACTCTTCTGAATCTCATTCCGTGAAAAGGGACAGCACGCCTTGGCCTACCGCCTTCCCTACCTCGTCCGGGATGCGGAGACTGAGAACAGATGCCGCTTCGACCAGCAAAGAAGTCCTCTGAGTGCAGCTTCCTTTCGTCCTAAAGGCTGTCCTCGACAGCCCTCACCGATCAACTGAGCTGCACTGGATTTTCATCTACCAATGAGTGTCGTCTTGAACCTGAACGGAGAGGCATGGATGAGTGCTGACCATCTACTCCGCCAATGGCTTTGCGCCGACATCTCAGCGGACTAGGAAGAAGACATAAGAACGGCACCCCATAAGAGACGTACGCATGCCCCTCTCGGTTCCTTCCATGAGTCGCCTCCAGCCCTTCGGTCCGTCACTATATCCGCCTTGTCCGGGATGTTAAGGCTTCCAGTCTACTCATCGAGGGAGCTAGAAGGATACATCAATCTCTTTGTGTCTCCGACGGAGGGTGTTGCTGGGAAACCGAGATGGCAACTCTCACTACTGAGGGTGGATCACCTTATCTAGGACTACCCTTCCCGGACCTCTATGCCTAGGACTCACTGGACAACGCCCACTCACAGTCGGGGCCACCAGAAAGAGGGGGCATCACGCGGCTGCAGATTGTTAGACAGATGCTACTGCAACATGTTCAACGAACATCAGAGCAGATGGAACTATCTGGATAACACCAGTCGAGACAGCTCCTCTTCCGCTCCTTCCTATGGCTCCAGGGCTCATAGAGTCGATGACGTGACTGCCTCGAGACCTCATCTCTGCAGTCTTTCACTCGATGACGGCCACCATTGCCAACCTCCCAGGCTCACCCCATAGGAGCCAAGCTGGAGCTCAACCTCATCATCCTTCTACTTCGGCCATGGATGTTGATGCAGCTTCCACGGCTTCCGTGGACGGCTATGACTCTGACCTACCTTCCAGCCATCGGAAACCTACAGCCACTTCCACTAGTCCTGCCAGCTTCTGGCCGCCTGATGAATCCAGAAGCCTTAAACACTACCGGTGGCCCCAAGAAGTGCGGTAGACATTGGCGGTCTCAGGAAGCTTGGTTTCACAACTGGAGGACTCCGGACAGCATTGCTACCCAGCTCTACGCACCCTACCGAATGGAATCCATACCATCTTGCAACTCCATGGCCTTCAACTCACAGCAAGACCAGGCCCGGCGGGAGGATAAGGTATAAGGGTACCCAAAAAATCACTAATCACAAAAAATTTCACCCACACGCTACACAACCACCCTATAGACGGCCTCAAGGAGGAACTGTCGCACCAGACCAACCTTCTTGATCATAGCAAACTAGACATCCTGGAAGGAGCCCACCAGAACCATTGCTACATCTCACTCATCTCAACACCAGGACATCTACGACGTCTAAACCAACATCACTCCCAGTCCTCTAGGAAGGGCAAAGAACAGCTTCTCCGAAAGAAACAGGGAGAAGGGAAGGATGAACTGGCGATACTCCATTCCCCAAGGCGAAATGGAGGAACCAGAGCTCCATCACCTGAAGTACCCGCTGTTTCACGGCTAGACACCGTCGTGGATGCATCGGACGCCTTTATCAGTGCCAAATAAGCACTTCCGAGGGAGGAAATGAGACAGAGTGTGAGAGAGAAAGGAAAGAAGGCATGTCAGAAGGGAAACATCACGATGAAAAGGGGAGGGATGAGGACCTCAACCTTGAGAGCCTGCATATCGCGACCCTCCGCTGTGGTCATCAGGGAATACAACGTCGATGCATCATGCAGAGGCCACGAGAACCTCTTCCGCCATAACATCAGTCATATAAATGACGAGCGACGAGGATGAACCGGAAGCAGAGTAAGGACGGGATAAACTCCGCGAGGTCTCATCCGTGGACCTCCTCCTGTCATCGTCCCTCCAGCTTCACTCGCGCATCGCGGCCTCCGAGTTGACCAGAAGATCTAAGGTAGAGCCTGATTGTAGCTGGAAAACTAAACACGGGCTAGTGTGTTGCTACACCTGCTACACCGGATCTCGAAGACACAACTATCATGTCCGCGATCCCAGCTTCTGGCCCCACCATCTGCCACCAATGCCTCGATCTTGTCCAGCCAGCTGACCGAGTCAGATGTAGCTACTGTCCACAACACTATTGCCTGGCCTGTGTTCAGGAGGAACTAGGACCCATCCTAGGACCGTCAGACACTAGATTTCTCATGATAGTCTGTCAGCGGCTGTTGGAGAACGAACTGACAATCTATCACTGCCTGATGTGCGTCCACGCCAAAGACATCTCCTGGTGTTCTATCGTGGATCAACTAGTGGCCCAGGGAGTCTTCCATCCGATGATTGTGGGCAACCTCCTCATTCACAACGATGAGAGCAAGGAACTCACGAAGTTCATGGAGCTGTGCGACATCATCCACCGCGAGGCCAGCGTGCTCCTAGAGGTTGCCAAGACAGACCCAAGAGCAACGAAGGACCACGGATTGCTTGACGCCACCAAGGACGATCTCATGGGAAGAGACGACGCCGACGAACCACCTTGGGTGGGCATGCCAATCTTCCGGGCCAAAGAATACGCCAACATAGCGCATGTGGTGTTGGCCATCATTCTGCTCGAGAACCAGCTGGGAAGGCTTTCTCCAGCCGATTACCGCCGACCACTACTCCAACGTCATTACCGGAAGCTTCGTTTCAACCGGAGACAGCTTCTGGCTATAGCGGGAACAGCAGAGGAGGCCGACGCTGCAGAAGCCCTTCTCTCCTTGTCCGGGACCCAGACGGAGCAGAAGGAACAAGACCAGCCGTTGATGCCGGTGCCGACCACCACGTCGCCCTCACTCGACGAACTGCCCAACGAAATCCTGGAACTGATCCTACAACGCCTCGACGGACACAGTCTTGCCGGGGCTCGGCTCGTGTGCAGCAAGTGGCATCAATTGGTGGATCAAGCACCTCGGGAGGCCCTGCCCAAAGTCCACTTCCGCTCACTGACGGTGACGGCACAGCACGGACTGGAGATCAAGCTGGAGAAGTTCACTGATGAAGCCATTCCGGGGGACGCGGACGACGATGAACCACCATTCAAGTCACTTCGCCTCGACCCACAACCGAACGGAATAAGACGAATCAAGAAACAGAAAAGAACGAGTTTGACAAGGACCGTCGTCGACAACAAGCTCAAGCTTACGGATCAGATGACGAATGAGGAGATGCCACGCCTTATGAACTACTTCCGACACATCTCCACGGACAAACTGGTGCTGCAAAGTCTGAGCGGCAAGGGATTGATGACGATGCTGCTGATATTCAAGAGGATGTGCTTGGACAACAAAGCGATTGTCCTCGACTTCTGCAACTTCCAGGACGTCCCCAATACATGGTCGTCAACTTTCTCAAACCCCATCGCAACTGACTGATGGAAGTGGAACTCTCTTCCTGTCGCCGTATGGGCACCTCGTTCTCCCCTGACGAGTTCTGGGCCGAGATTGGCGACCTCTCCGGCTCACTGCCCACCATCAGACTTAAGGATCACTACGCCAGCTCTCCTTGGTTGGACCAACTGGCGAACGGGCTTCTGAGCCTTCCACGTCCACCGTGGATGCTGGAGCTCGACGGAGTCAATCCTGCTCGGGAAGCAGTCTATCAGCGTGTTCTTGACTGGCTAGAAGAAGATGCAAGGATGGGACCAGTGTGGGTGGAAGAGAGACGGAAGCAAAAAGGGGGAGCTGGACCGTTCAGCTCCCAAGCGACCGGAGCCCATCCACCAGCACCTAGTGGAGACTCCAGTGGCCAATCGAGTTCACGGACCACCGCCGGCCAAGCTGATGTGCGGAGTCAAGGAGGTGACTTGTCCTTGTCTACAGCGCCGAAAGAACCGGAGAAGGAAGTGCGAAGGGACTTCGTCATCAAGATAGATAACTGCCGTGGCATCCGCCTGGATCGCTTCAGATTCCAGATCTGGACCTACGTCCTGCAACCCCGCGGCATGAACATCGCGATCCAGAAGCACAAGATCTTAGAGTGCTGCTTTGATGGTCAAAACCGCTACTCGACGCATCGGGAGCGGCTGGTGCTGAACAGACCAGATGGAGCCCGACTCTCCCTCTACCTACAGAACTGACCCTCCGCCACCACCGCTCTCAACCATCGTATTCCGTCTAACTCGAACTGCAGTGACTATCTGCCACCACTTCCCCTCCAACGGCTCCAAGAATGACGGAGTCTCCCATCGTTTCGCCTGATCACGGCGCAAGACTCCGCTCCTTCACGCTCGACCTGGGACGTCATCTCCCTTCCTACCTACGAGAACACAACTGCTGTCCTTGCTCAACTCATGTCCCCGGATTCGGAATTCTCTCTACTCCGGCTCACCGACGATGATTCCCTTCTGCCCCTCTTAGTGTTGCAACGCTTGTAGCTTAGATCCGAGGCCCCGTTCCTCTGCCTACGCTAGTTGATGGTGTGATCACTTCTGCCCTTTCCCGGCCGCCCCGCGGGTGCGCTGTGACGTTTCCCAAGCCGGTTTCGTTGACCTATGTTGATGAGGCGGGCAAAAGGGAGGCCGGGATCAGTTGCTCTATAATGTGGCTTGCTCTGCCCCAACTAGTTTCCGCTCTCCTAACCCCTTCGGTGACGATGAAAAGAGAATCTCACTACGTTACCACTGCATATCACCACAAGCCTTTGTGGCCAGAGTTGATGTTGGAGCGTGCGCAGAGGACAAAGGCTTTGAATGCATTGTGCTCACAGTTGATGCTGCCCATGGAGTCATCCACTTCTCACCCAATGGCAAACAGGCTGGGGTTGCAGACAATCAGAAAGTCACAGAAGCCACAGTGGATGGAGTCCATGGTTCTGTGCTTGCCAGAGTTGTTGGCAACCAGGGAAGAGCAGAGGCCAATTCTGAATCAGTTTTGTCACTTGTCTTCCAGTTTCTTGTTCAAAGATTTATGTAATCATAAGAGATTCATAAATCTGGACTGGCAGTGTCGAAAGACAGAGGCCGATTCTTAATTGGCCTGGTCCTTTCTCCAGTGGTGCTCTGAAGTTTACAGAATCCAACAGGGATTTGTAAATGGGCATTGGCTGGCAAAGATTGCAGCAGGCAGCAGTGAGCTTTGAAACCTGACCAGAGCCAATTTTTTAAACTCTAGCAGTGAAGTCAAACATTTTGCTGGTTGGCTGGCAGCTATAGAGAATTTCAGAATCCATTCAAGGATAATGAAATTTCCATTGATGATGCTTGTGAAGACGGCATGAAAAGAAACTTTGCAGTTAATTTTCGATGCCCAAGCAGCAATGTTGTTTCTCATCTTGGTCACCGGCAAGAAATGATTTCACAAAATCCAGATGGATAAAGTGAAATCTTAGAAGGCGTTAGCTTGAAAAAAGAACTTTGCAGTTCATTTTTCAATTCCCCCATTGTAGCAATGTTGGCGGCAATGATGTTTTCTGACATCATCGGTGACATGGAGAAATTTAAAAAAATAGGTTCGAGGATAGTGTGAAACTTGGAGCTGCGATGTTGCTGGCAAAGTCAATCAATGTCAATTTTCAATTCCTTGCAGTGTAGTTGCAGAAGACATCGAGGCAAAATTCACAAAGCCGGCCATGGCTGAGTGAATCTCTGTCACTGCTGCAGGTGGGCAGTCTGGCAGCAAAGCAGAAAACAGGTGATTGCTGGCTGTTTTTGGTTTGCTGTCCTGTCACGGTAGATTGGTGCATGTGGGTTCTCGACCTGATGCCATCGTTTGAGCCACAGTCAAAAGGCTACAGTTTCCGGAAAGAGCAGTTGGGTGAAGTGGGGCTCTGTAGAGGTGGTTGATGGTCGGTGCAGCTCATGGCTGACTGCACTCTTGTAAACATCTGGTGTATAAACAGGTATATAGCAATTTTCTCTTGTTCAAAAAGTGTCATAATAAGAGGCAAGGTCAGGCCACAGGAAGGGATCATCTAACGACTGAGCCAAACTCTCTTCCGTCCACCTCATCGACTCAAGGTCGGACGAAACCGGCTAGCGAAATGCCACACTTGTGGAAAACATATTTTATTTCTCACATGAATAAAGACTTCGAGTTCGCCACATGAGCACAAGGTTTCAGGACAATGATATTTTAGATAGGGAAAACGAACTTTGGGGTCTCCCTCTAGATGCTGTTGCTCCTTGAGATTCCATAAAACTCAAAAACCTATTGTGTACAAGCTAACCTTAGCATCAGTTTATAAAAAACTGCTCGGTTTCCCTAAATTGCAGGTTTTTTGCAGGTTATTTAAACATTTCCGAAATTCCAAAATAGTCTTGATTTTTTGATTTTCCTCTTCGGGATCTCCTTATAAGCTTTCGATTGGTGTATATATGTCCATGGTTTCATCCATTATCCACGGCGCTGAACCTCGTCACACGCGACCATCCAAAAACTCGATCACCCATTCAAAACTAGTGCGCTGTTGCGCCCTAGGATCTCACATACAGGACTCGAAGTGTGAGACTGGGATGGCTTTATGGTGGGCTGATTGCTGAGTGGTCCATATATAACTAGGGCGTTGGCGCCCCTGGATAGATATACTGTAGTTGTGGGAAGTGTAAAATTAAAATTAGTTAACCTTTTGGTTTTTATGGCTTGAAATCGTGGAAGTTATTCTGAGAAAGCTTTGAGAAAGGGCAAATGAGGGTGGCAAATGAGCATGGAGGCTGGGGGTTTGATTGGGCATAGCGGAAACAGATTGGGGGTTCTGAGTGGGGCATCTGGAATGGATGCTAAGGTTTGGGGTTTTGTACCGAGTAATGCAGCAGAACTTGAGGATATGATGGTTTGGACTGCATCACGGTGCACGGGTACTGCTACATGGGTGCTGAGCAGGCGCGGATATTCAGTTCAATTTCGGGGGGGGGGGGGGGGAAGTTACAAAACATTTTTTGACAATGTTTTTTGTCTGCGCGCGAAGCGCGCAGGAAATTTTTTTTAAAAAGTGCAGCCAGACTGCCAAAATTAGACTGAAAAATTGGGTAAATCTGACAATTTTTCAGCGCAGCGCACCATTTTTCAACAACCATAGTCCATAAAATCGAGAAATCACCAAAGAAAATGATAAATCTAATGTCTACTGTCTCTGCGCGCGAAGCGCGCGATTTTTTTTTTTACATTTTCCATCTAAAGGGATAAAATTTCCTCCCTTCCTGCCATACTTTCGGGGGGGGGGGTCCCCCCCCCCCGAAATCATTTCGGGGGGGGGGGAAACTACCCCCCCTCTCCCCCCCCCCAATATCCGCCACTGGTGCTGGAGACATTTACATACATTTGACTCTTTTTTTTCTCCACCAACTTTAAAAGTAAGCACAGATTTGGAATCGTTATATATGAATTGTGAACAAAAAAACTCCAGTCTTCTGTTCAAATCTTGGTAGTAAAGCCATTACAAAACATTGTAAATTTTCAGAGAAAAAAATTTTCCTACTCAAATATTTGACATTTCAACTAATCCGGCACCACTTCCACCCTGCCAGGATCCAAGCGGCAAGCTTTAGCTTTCAGGAAAAAAAAGTTTGCCAAATTTCGTTGAGAATTCGCAGGGCCCCGGCCATTCCAGATACCTACATATATAAATATACAGACACAAAGTCAGTCCTATGTATAGACCGCTAAGCGGGCCCTTTGGGCCCGCTTCGCGGTCAAAAATTCAGGCACCCAACCCAATATTTTAAAGGTGCCTGTTTAGAACTCTGATTTCCCAAGCTGTATGGACTTATATGTTTTTAAAAAGATGCGGCGATTATAAAACGGGGTCCAAATTGTTCGGCAACTTCTCAGTAATTGTTTCTTTAAATACTTTCATTTCATTTCAGGTGACAGTAAAAATTTCCGCTTTAAATATTAAGAATGTAAGTATTCATGAAATTATGGACCTCATGATACAAGTTAGTTTTTCATTATTTTTAAATTTAGCAAATTAATTGTGCATCCATAATTTAGGCATGCCATTTACTTGCGAAAATGCAGGGCTATTGGAATGAACTGCAAAGTTTCTTTAGCAGCATGGCAATAAACATCCAGGTAATGATGATGTGCTTGTGGATTTAGAAGGTTGAGCGCAGGTAGTTCAATATATTGTTTCAAAATCTGATAAAAAGCTGGAAATTTGGTATGATAAACAGGGTAAAAAGGTAATGAACACGATTTTCATGACCTCAATTTGAGTGTTTACTGAATCTAAGTCAAAGGTTATGCTAAGGGTAAAAATCATTTGTCAAATTGATTCATTTGAACAATAGCGTGCATTTGATTTGATGTGTTGAATTGGAAAAAGAAGGTCCAAGAAATAGGGCAATTGTCAAAATGTTGAACAATACACACTGATAACACTTTTGAGAACTCATTGTGAGCAATATGTGCCGCTTACGGCATCACTTTGCAACATTACCATTGACTGTCTCCTCTACAAGGCGGTTGTTATACCATGTCGGAGGATAGAACAATGAAAAGGAAGAAGAGCGGTAGGGGTTAGGGGGGCGGGTGTTGAGGAACGGGTTTGTCGTTGCCGCAGAGGCTATGTCCTCCACCTGCCCCTCCTCTCCCTCCTTCGCATTGCTGCTCTTCACAGCGTCCCGGCCTTGACGATGATGGGGAGAATTGAATCACTTTGGAGGCATCTGTGGCGTTTGGGAAAGGGTGTCCCTAAGTTCTATGAGGAAATGGGTGGAAGCGGTTAAAGTTAGCTTGGGTGAAAAGAAAAGAAGCACAAATAGCTGAGTGAAAGAAGGGGGGATGGTGGGATCATGGTTGTTGTTTGTTCTTCGTTGATGTCAAAGGCACATGCAAAGTCGAACGGTTGGGAGAGAGAGAGGTGCTTGATCCCTGCCTGAAGATTCGGGCGGGGATTTGGATGGTGGACATGGAGGAGGAGGCGGGCACCACTCGCAGTCTGTCCCTTCCTTTGATCCCATACTTGGTCGGTGGGAAGGTAGGCTGAGGTGGGGCTCCTGTCAAGGAAGGCCTTGGGCTGGGATCCCAGCCAGGCCCTCCACTCCCATCGCTGTTGCTCCTCAGAGAGCGATCGCTTCGTCCGTCCCCTGCTCGCTTCCTCCTTTCCACCTCCACTTCTACCCAGCATCCGCCTCCCTCTTCACTGCCTCTTGCCATCACTGGTACTGTGCAGTGGCCTTCTCCTTCTTGAACTCCATGACCAGTTGGAGTCTTTGCTGTCTCCTTTAAGCTTCTCCTCTGGCCAGTTCGCTCACACAGTATCTCGGCCAGTTCTCTTGCATTCTAGGCTCTGCATAGTCAGCTTCTACACTGTTGAGGATGGCGAGGAGCCCTCGGGTTCATTCATGTTCATTGCTAGGGGTCACATGGTCGGGAATTGGCTGGAGGAGGGGAGAGGTTTGCTGAGCTCTAGACACAGCCGATGCTCTGGATGGGGAGTGTGGAGGTGAAGGTTCAGTAGGAGGGATGATGGGCATTGATGGCAGTGACCTGGAGGGGCACGTTAGAGTGGGGTGTGGGGTAGGGCAGTGTCCTGGGTAGTCCTTCCACGGTCTGGGTGGTGTAGTTGATGAGGATGGCCATGCCCTCATGCGACAGGTGAACCTCCTTTGGCAGGCACTTCTCTCCCCACTGGTTGTAGGGGAAGTTGGGGAGGGGTTTGTAGGTGGAGAAAGTGGTGGCAAGGTGAGGTACTCTGACCCGATTGCCCATCACGTCTCCTCTGAAGGTGCCATAGAAGGAGAAGGGGCAGTAGGTGAAGATGGGGTTGTCATCCCAGACGATGGTGTAGGTGGATTTCATGCAGCTCTCCTTGTCCACCTTGCATCCATCCAGACTGCCGAGGTCCATGGTGAGGGCATTGTGGGAGGCGTATACAGAGCCCTTGGTGATGAAGAGATTGGTGGTCTGGAAGCTGTAGGTTTTGAAGCAGCAGGGCCACTCGAAGTGGATCGACTGGTTGGTGGATGAAACGTGGTCTCCCAGCTGCACCAGTTTCATGTCTCGGAACCTCTTCATCTTCCAAGCCATCTGGCACTTGTGGGCAGGGATGCTCTGGAACTCGGAGGGGTTGGAGTTGACCCAGTTGAGGAAGTCATGGAAGATGTTGTTGCGGGTGGTGGTGATGGTGACCTCCAGAGTGCATCTGGTGGCAGGCACACTGGGTCCAGAGGGCTTGGGAAGGTAGAGGTTGACAGGATGGTAGGAGAGAGGAGTGGGTTTGGTGTAGACAGTGCAGTCGTGGGTGTACTCGGGCAGGATGAAGGGGCATCCTCCTCCATGGTGACAGGGGCAGAGTTGAAACCTGATCCCTTTAGGAGGCACCACTTCCATGTCCTTTCTATTTCGCTGTCCTTTTGTCAGTTGAGCTCTGATCTGCTGGTTGGTAGTGGGAGAAGAACAGGGGGAAGAGATGGGCAGTAGATGGATGGCGGATTGGAGGAGCAGCAGTGGGCGTGAGTTAGTTGTGGAAGGAGTGTGGGTTGGAGGGAAGGCCATGGCAGAGACGCAGGGTAGAAGCAGTGTCACCACCAGCATTCCCAGCATCACGCTCATTCTTCTGTGCTGTGCAGCAGTGAGAGGAGGTTGTGGACGCTGGTAAGGTGGCGGGCTATCACTGTCACTATCTCCATTGCTGCACTTGCGACTTTCCTGGCTTCCATTCCTTATCTTGTCCCACTTGTTGCCTTTCTCGCTCCCTGCTAGCTTGTTAGTGGAAGCCGGCATCTCCTCCTCCTGCTTTCTTCTCCTTGTTGACTCTTCCCCTGCCTGGCTGTAAAACACGTAGTGGCAGTAGCCCTTTGGAAGGACAAACTGCTTGATGGAGAGGTCCTTGGGTCTGTCCTGGTGCTTTTGTCGGAAGATTTGGGTCATCTTGTGAAGAGGGATGTTTCGGTTGATCTCCAGCATGAACGGGAACTCCACCTTCATCATCATCTTGGCCAGCTCCACCAACCTCGTCCCTCCCAAGTAGTGTGGCTTGTTTCCAGGGCTACTTCTCCATCCAGGGATAAAAGCAAAGGGGGCAGCAAAGCAGAGTTGGAAGGTTTTGATGTGAGGCGGTAGGAGTCCGACTCTGGCATGAGGAGGTCAGTAGGTCAAGGGTGATTGGATGGGTAGGCAGAGTGTTCGGAAGGTGGATGGGCCATCTTGAAGTAGGTGACAAAGTGGAGTTGTGAAAGCAGGCGGAAGTTCGCTGGGGTTCTGCCGTTCTCCCAGTTGCAGTAGTAGATCTCTAGGACCTTCAGATGTGGCAGGCTCAGCAGGAGTCTTTGCAGGTCCATGAACTCGACTCGGTAGTTGAGGCACAGCTTGGACACCATGAGTGGGAGCAGGGTCAGGACCATGTTCAGCTTGGCCACCTCCAGGTTCAGCACCAAGGTCGGGAGGCTCTCATGCATGTCTCCCAGTTCCAGCATTCGAAGCCATTGAAGGGGGCAGCGATGCTGGGCGGTGAAGGCTCCAAGGCCTTGTAGGCATTGGATGGAGAGCTTCTCTAGATTGGGTGGGAGCAGGTCCCAGAGAGAGGGCCAGAGAGGGGAGCATGGACTTCAGGAAGGCTTAGGTGCCGCAGATTTGGCGTCAGCTCTCCCAGGTTCAGAGCGTCCAGCTTGTCCTGATGCACAAACTCCAAGGTCTCCAGCTGTGGTAGTGGAGTAGTCCAGCCTCTGTGAAAGAAGGCATGTCTATTGGCACCAACCCAAAGGAAGAGCTTCTTGAGGTGGCACAGATCCTTGAAGTGATGCCATTGAGCTGGAGAGGGTGCCAAGTCTTGGCCTCTGTAAATCTCCAGCAGCTCCAGATTTGGGGCTAGGTGCTCCAGGGTGACTTCCATCACCTCAGTGCAGCAAATGGCCTTGAGTTTGAGCTTCTGGCATCCGCCCAGCTTTCCCTGCCAGTAGGTGAGGTCTGTCAGGGTGCTGGGCAGAGCAACCCAGATCCACAGCTTCATCCGCTGGACCTTGAGCTGTTCCAGGGCTTCTGCTGCTTGAAGGAATGGATGCACAGAGTTGAAGAAGCCCTTGGCATTGGATGATCAGCAAGGGATGTTCAGCTTGCACAGAGTCTTAGACATCGGCACCAGCATCAGGAGGTCACCCTTGTTGAACACTTGGAAGTGCGCGAAGGGAAGGCAGTGCTTTCGATTCGACAAGTCCTCCCACGATCAGCTCTCTCAGTTGGATGGTCGAAGGCCCACCGCCTTCTGCAGGTTCAGGTCTCCCATGAACATGTGGTGGGCGACGTGCAGTTGGCAAGGGTGGCCCTTGGAGAGGCTGCGGAGGACACGGTTGCCGACTTGATGGATGTTGAGTACTCTCCACATACGATCCCAGATATCCTCTGTCTCTTCTTCTCCACTCTCCTCCTTCTCCTCTTCCTCTTTGTTTCTCCTTTCCCTGATCGAGGTCACTTCGTAGCCACAGCCTCAAAGGCCAGCTCTTCTCAGGGCAGTACATTTGAAGTAGGGATCAGGAGCAAGAGTGTTGTCGCTGATTCTGATGGTGTGAGGTGAGGGAGGGAGGAGGCAGTGCATGCCGGGAAGTGGAGTGGGTGGCCGAGGGTGGCACCACTTGTCATTCCTCTTGATGCCTCGTCAAGGCTGCGAAGTCCGTGCCTCTTCCACATCTGAGAATGAGAGTTCACTCTCTTCNTTCTCTTAGCTTTCCTCACTCCTCAACTCCAAGTCAGCTTCCTCCTCAGATGTCCTTCCATTCCTATCTGACTCTGCTGCCATCTGACTGGCTCCTTGATTTCTGCTTGGTTTGGGACGAAATGTTTGGAGACGGGGAGTGTGAGTGGGAGGGAGTAGTGGATGGGGGTGGTTTGGAGGAGATATCGGGTGTGCTGGATGGGCTGAGTAGGCTGCGGCTGCGTAGACTGCTGGAGCTGGCAGGGGTGTTGGAGTGGCTGTGGGTGCTGTTATTGCAGATCTGGTGCTATCTAAAATGGAATTTGATTTCTGCATCAAGAAAGAAAATGCCAGCGCAGCAAAAAAGCTTCGATATTGCCAATGGTACGTCAATGATATCCTGGTAGTCAATACAGACATACTACAGGAAAGATATCTGGAACTATACCCAAGGTCTTTGCCACTCAATTTTGAGGATGCTAAGAACGGGTGGATCCATTTTCTGGATCTGGATATCGAGTATGGGGGGACACAAAGAAGACTCTACGGCAAACGGAGAGACTTCAATTTCTCAGTTCTGGCACTGCCCTTTAAAGGCAGCAACCAGGATTCAAAAATTGGCCCAAACGTCCTATTCAGCCAGGTAATTAGAGTGGCCAGATCCACAAATACCTGGGACAACTTCACGAAGGATGTCAAAATCCTTGTCCTGATGCACAAACTCCAAGGTCTCCAGCTGTGGTAGTGGAGTAGTCCAGCCTCTGTGAAAGAAGGCATGTCTATTGGCACCAACCCAAAGGAAGAGCTTCTTGAGGTGGCACAGATCCTTGAAGTGATGCCATTGAGCTGGAGAGGGTGCCAAGTCTTGGCCTCTGTAAATCTCCAGCAGCTCCAGATTTGGGGCTAGGTGCTCCAGGGTGACTTCCATCACCTCGGCGCAACAAATGGCCTTGAGGTTGAGCTTCTGGCATCCGCCCAGCTTTCCCTGCCAGCAGGTGAGGTCTGTCAGGGTGCTGGGCAGAGCAGACCCAGATCCACAGCTTCATCCGCTGGACCTTGAGCTGTTCCAGGGCTTCTGCTGCTTGAAGGAATGGATGCACAGAGTTGAAGAAGCCCTTGGCATTGGATGATCAGCAAGGGATGTTCAGCTTGCACAGAGTCTTAGACATCGGCACCAGCATCAGGAGGTCACCCTTGTTGAACACTTGGAAGTGCGCGAAGGGAAGGCAGTGCTTTCGATTCGACAAGTCCTCCCACGATCAGCTCTCTCAGTTGGATGGTCGAAGGCCCACCGCCTTCTGCAGGTTCAGGTCTCCCATGAACATGTGGTGGGCGACGTGCAGTTGGCGAGGGTGGCCCTTGGAGAGGCTGCGGAGGACACGGTTGCCGACTTGATGGATGTTGAGTACTCTCCAGCCGTGCGATCCCAGATATCCTCTGTCTCTTCTTCTCCACTCTCCTCCTTCTCCTCTTCCTCTTTGTTTTTCTCCTTTCCCTGATCGAGGTCACTTCGTAGCCACAGCCTCAAAGGCCAGCTCTTCTCAAGGCAGTACATTTGAAGTGGGGATCAGGAGCAAGAGTGTTGTCGCTGATTCTGATGGTGTGAGGTGAGGGAGGGAGGAGGCAGTGCATGCCGGGAAGTGGAGTGGGTGGCCGAGGGTGGCACCACTTGTCGTTCCTCTTGATGCCTCGTCAAGGCTGCGAAGTCGGTGCCTCTTCCACATCTGAGAATGAGAGTTCACTCTCTTCCTTCTCTTAGCTTTCCTCACTCCTCAACTCCAAGTCAGCTTCCTCCTCAGATGTCCTTCCATTCCTATCTGACTCTGCTGCCATCTGACTGGCTCCTTGATTTCTGCTTGGTTTGGGACGAAATGTTTGGAGACGGGGAGTGTGAGTGGGAGGGAGTAGTGGATGGGGGTGGTTTGGAGGAGATATCGGGTGTGCTGGATGGGCTGAGTAGGCTGCGGCTGCGTAGACTGCTGGAGCTGGCAGGGGGGTTGGAGTCGCTGTGGGTGCTGTTATTGCAGATCTGGTGCTATCTAAAATGGAATTTGATTTCTGCATCAAGAAAGAAAATGCCAGCGAAGAAATAAAGCTTCGATATTGCCAATCGTACGTCAATGATATCCTGGTAGTCAATACAGACATACTACAGGAAAGATATCTGTAACTATACACTAGGTCAGTGCCACTAAATTTTGATGATTCTAATAACGGGTGGATCCATTTTCTGGATCTGTATATCGAGTTTGGGGGGACAAAAAGAAGACTCTACGGCAAACGGAGAGACTTCAATTTCTCAGCTCTGGCACTGCCCTTTAAAGGCAGCAACCAGGATTCAAAAATTGGCCCAAACGTCCTATTCAGCCAGGTAATTAGAGTGGCCAGATCCACAAATACCTGGGACAACTTCACGAAGGATGTCAAAATCCTTGGCGAGGTGTTTGTCAACAGAGGCTTCAACCTATCCGAGATAGGAGCGAGCCTGAGGAAGCTGGTAACTTCGTACTTCTACCTCGCAGCCCACATGGAAGGATACACAAAGGTGAAATGGAACACTCTAGATAGTATCCTACTATGCACACTGGCCAGCAAGGAACGACCACAAACGGGTCATTTCTGCCAACCACTAGCAGGCTTATACTGAAGAGCCAACCAGCTCGGGTCTATAAATAATTGGCGAAACTAGAGTCATCACTAGGTCCAGTGACCAATGTGTACTACAATTCGGACTTTCTCATCCAAATTGTCTCCACATGCATGCTATGAGCTGCATAGAAGCTAGCAGGAGGTCCTTTGGACTCCTTCTCGCGCTGCATCTCAAATTCTATTTCCAGATTCGATTTGCAACATTGCATATAAAAAGCAAATGAACAATTGTTCACTCCTCAACTCCAAGTCAGCTTCCTCCTCAGATGTCCTCCCATTCCTATCTGACTCTGCTGCCATCTGACTGGCTCCTTGATTTCTGCTTGGTTTGGGACGAAATGTTTGGAGACCGGGAGTGTGAGTGGGAGGGAGTAGTGGATGGGGGTGGTTTGGAGGAGATGTTGGGTGTGCTGGATGGGCTGAGTAGGCTGCGGCTGCATAGACTGCTGGAGCTGGCAGGGGTGTTGGAGTGGCTGTGGGTGCTGTTATTGCTTAGGCTGCTCTGGATGCCCGAGTACGTGTGCTTCTGTGGCGATGAGCCAGGCGTGGTCGAGGAAGAGGTACTGGATGCAGCCTTTTTGCTTCCTTTTTGATGGGTGCTTTCCTTCCTCTGGGGCCTCAGCTTTGTAGAGGCGGCATTGGATGAGGAATTTTGAGGGCTGGTTTGGAAGCAAAGGGCAGTGTGATTGGTCCGCTCTTGGCAAACGTTGCAGACGTAAGGAGTTTTGCAACTGGGTGCCAAATGTCTGCTTCCCAGGCAGCGATAGCACTGAGAGTGTTTGAGATCTGGTTCTTGCATGCGGTGGGGGTGGCGTAGAGAGTACACTGCAGCAGTGAGTGCTTCTGGTTGCAGAAGGGGCAGAAGTCATTCTTGTTGTCCTTGGACTGCTCCGGCCGTCAGTAGGGATGGACCAGATTTAGATTTGCTGCCTCCTCTTCTGGATCTGGTTGGGAGGAGGGACTCGTGTAGGCGCGCTTTTTCAGCCTCCTGCTCCAGGAGGGGGATGAGGTGATGGAGGGAGATTTGATGGGATTGTAGGGAGTAGAGACAGTTGAGGAGTCTGGATCGGATTTCTTCTGGCAGGTGCTCGAAGAGAGTGGGGGCAAGGTGCTGGAGCATGTTCTCGGCCAGTTGGCACGTGTCTGTGAGGAAGTGGTACTTTGCCTTGAGGGTGTCGATAAAGGACTTCATGTTGCTCTGGCTGGTGTGGGGGAGCTGTTGGATGTGTTCCTTGGCAGTGCTGATGAGGAGTGAAGGGTTGTTGTACTCCTGGTTGAGGTTGTTGAGGATGCAGTCCACATTGTTGGGGTTGCCGGAGTAGAGTATCAAGATGTTGGCTGCTTGTCCTTTCAGTGCATCTGCCAGCATCAACATTCTCTCTGCAGCAGTGGTAGGAACTTGCTGAACGGTGTTGTTCCAAAGGCTCCACCAACAGTTGTATTCTAGCGGATTTCCTTCGAAGATTGGGAGCTTGAATTTTGGAAGGCTAGCTCTGGCTTGCTCATGGGTGAAGGCAGCAGCCATCTGAGTCATGGCTGCTCCCATCGTCGGTGGCTGTAATGCTGGAACTGTTGCTGTCTCATAGTAGACTGGTCCTTGCGGTCCTTGAACCAGATGAGGTTGCAGGGCAGCCACTTGCTTGTATTGCTGTTGAGGCGGCATGAAACCGCACTGGGGAGGTTGAAGCAGGGGTGGGACGAGCTGTTGAGGCTGTTGCAGCTGAGCAGGCAACGGAGGTGGCGGAGGTGGTGGTGGTGGCGGTGGTGGTGGCGGTGGCAGCAGTGGTCATGTCTACAGGACTGGTGGCGGTTGATGATGAACTGGAGGGTCTGGCGGAGCGGCAGGCAGTTGGGCTGGCTGCGGTGGTACTTGTAGCTGGTGAGCAGCCTGTTGCGGGGCCAGTTGTGGTGGCACTTGTGGCTGTGCAGCTTGTCATGGGGCTGGCTGTGGCAGTATTTGCTGCTGTGCAGCTTGTTGCAGGGCCGGCTGTGGCAGCGCCTGTGGTTGAGTGGGCTGTTGCAGAGCCGGCTGCAGTGGCAATTGTGGCTGTGCAGCTTGTTGTAGGGCCAGCTGTGGCGGTGCCTGTGGCTGAGAAGACAGTTGCGGAGCATACGTTGCTTCTCTTCCTCCTCCTCCCCATCCTCCCACCAGCCTCATTGGGAGGAAGACCGGAGGCTCCAGCAGAGGGTCTCATGGGGGTGGGGGAGCTTTATGAGTCCAGATGACGATTGCGGTGGCGCAGCGCATACAGCCTCCTCAGATGCACCCTCCGCTCCATGCTGTCTCTCTGGAAGGAAGGTTTCCACAGCCCTTCCCATCTGTCCTAGGCTCCCTTGGAATTGGGAAGGCTGAGGAGGACAGATGAGAGGAGTCTGTGTGGGGCAGAAGGGGATCTGGGTGTAGATCGGTTGTGCCTGAGGTTGCGTTGGAGCAGGCGTTGGCTGCTCCTGAACTTGGAAGGGCAGCTGCGTAGGCGCTTGATGCAATGCTTCTCCGACCTGGACTTCACAGGCAGCTGAGGCGGCGCTCCAGATGGAGGGTGGGCTGGCAGCTGAATCCCCTGAGGGTAGCGTCGCGGTTGCTGTTGATGCCACGGTTGCTGCAGCTGTTGCTGCTGGGCTGCTGGGACGAAGTAGAAGGTCCCAGGCAGGGGGACGGAGGTTGGTCTTGGAGGCAGCCTGGAGGGCAATGGAATCGTTTCTCCAGTGTGCTGGTATGACGATTTTCACCAGCTGGCCAGCCACTGGCTCCGATGGGGTCCCCTTGCTGGATGGCCATCTCCTCCAGCCTTGTTCACTCTCTGAGTGGCCTCCAGCTCCTGCTGATTGTGCTCACGAGCAGAGAGGAAGGAGGCGCTGACCGCTGACTTCCATGTCTTCCGCTTCTCCCCTCTGTGGATGAGGAGTAGACGGGTGGTGAGTTAGGGGTGGAGGAGGTTCTGAGCGTCGTCCCAGCTGAGCTGCTGGGTGGAGAGGCTTTCTCTCTCTGTAGGCATAGAAGCCTTCTAGTTGGGGCTCTGCTGGAGCCCTTGGATAGTCTCTTGGCGGCAGCTGCGGCGGCAGGGACTGAGGTCTCTGTGGCGGCTGTGGTGACATCACCTCCGTTGCCAGGATGCCTTGTAGATGTCATGGTGATGTCTCCATGAGTGATGGCAATTGGACGTCCAGCCCGATTGCCGAGTAGTAGTGGCCCTGAGGCCCTGCGATGGAGTAGTAGTGGCTCTGGAAGCCACTGGTTGGCTGACAACTCTGCAGCCCTTTGGAGGTGCGATGGTGGTGCTGAGGCCCTTTGGTTGGGTTGTGGCACTGAGGCATGCTCTTCTCCCTGAAAGGAGGGCATGTGCTGCGCCAACTGGGTGCTGTCCACCGACTGCATCAGCTGGGTGGCCTCCATCGTTGAGTCAGGCAGCCTAACTGAGCTCGCATCCATCCTGGACATGGACACGTCGTGTGTGGCAGCCTTCATGTCACATTCTGGCAGGTTCTCTTGCATCTCAGAGAGTGAATCGGTGGGTTTGGCATGGATGAAGGGTTAATAGTAGTGTTGGAAGGGTAGGTGAAGGTTGTGAGGAATCTGAGGGTGAGATGAAGAGGAGGGTTTGAGGTTGAGAGAGGTTGGGGTGCCATTGGGTATGCAGGAAGGTGGGAGATGGGAAGGGCAGTGCTGGGAGTGGGAAGGGGTGTGTGGGAGGTGGAGATCGGAAGGAAGGTGGCAGGCTGTTGGGTGATGGTCTGGTTGCCGGCTACATGGTAGTGGACGTAGATGGAGACGTTGTCAGGGATGGCGAGGGCCTGGGACATGCTGTCTGTTGGGGTCTAAAGGTATGTGATGGCCAAGGGGGTCTGTGGGTCCTCTGACTTAGGTTGGTAGGGCACCAGTTGTCACTCATAGGGCACCAGCTCTCCTTGCACACTCCCGTTGTTCGGTAGCACCATGGTGTAGTTGGGGTGGAGGTCAGATGGTGGGTGAAGTACAGGAGTTGAGTGAGCTGCTGCTGCAGACTCGATCGCTAGCCTCGGCAAGGTCGCTGGCAAGGTGAGCTGCTGCAGCGAGGAGTAGGAGCTTTGCTGGTTGGGTGGCGCTGGAAGGGCCAGCATCACCTGGCTTGCCGGCAGTGCTAGCTGCTGCTAATTGGAGGGCAGAGCCAATTGCTGGTCCGTTGGCTGGGAGGGCAGTAGGGGTGCTGCAGGCAGTGCTAGTTGCTCCTGATTGGCTGGCAGTGGCTGATTGTCTGGGATGTTGTGTCGCATCCTGACTCTCCGATGATGGGAAGGAGTGTTTCTCCACTTCCTGTGTTAGGGCGAGGCGCGTTTGATGGAGTTGGGAGTGTTGGGCCGGGTAGGGTTGGATTTGGGGTTACTGAGGAGCCAGGTGCTTGATTTGACCACCCAGAGCCTTGAATGCTTGATTGCAGTGAAGCAGAAGCCGGCGCTGCAGTGCAAGCAGCTGATCTGCCTGTACGGGGTCTCGAAGTTGTGGCAGAGGTTGCAGGTGAAGCGCTGTCCTTGCTCTCCACTGGCCATTCAGCCCGTGGCCTTCTCTGCCTCCAGGACGGCCACCAAACTGCTTGTCTTCTTTCACTACAGTCCCTGAGCCTAGTCATTGCTTCATCTCAAGGCCACAAGTCTGAAAACTGAGCCTAGCTAGATGTCGCGCTCTCCTAAAACCAAGGTAAGTTACACTTATCCTCAAGTCCACCCATGCTTCTTGCTTTCTCTCTTTCCTTTCTATTTTGCATTTTGTGTTCCGCTTACTAATTCATTGTTTCCAATTCCTTAGGTACGGTAGTGAAAGATGATTACAGTGCCAGTTGAAAGCGGAAGGAAAGAGGGTGGGGTAGGAAGGATAGGCATTGATTGGTGGAGGAGGGTTGAGGTGTGTAATGTGGTGTAATGGGAGAGAGGGCACTG
>JASANA010009975.1:0-28297 GCA_030248095.1 Ptycholaimellus sp. GST1_10
AAAATTGTATTAGTTTGTGTTTTTGATTTTTTTGGAGACTGAAGATAACCAGTTTTTGGCTTGCGAACTTAAGATTTCAAAACTCTCGCTTGTGATTTCTAAATTGGTAAAACTACATTTGGCAAACTTTGAGCACCTAAGACGCGAAGCCAAATTATAAAGTTTTGGCTTATTGCAATCTAATGCTATTCTCAATTAAGACAGAAGTTCGGAGGAATAATTTTGAGCAATTTATTTAGCTGTGGTAAACATTTGGTGTGTGGTGATCCTTGAGGTCTGAGGTCTAGAGGGCTATCCCGCTCCACTTTCGCGTCGGTCCTAAATCTGTCCTAAATTTGGTCATATGGCAGCATTGCGGCCATATCCTACGTCTGTCTCTATCGACGCCCCGTGCCCTACAATTTGATGACCACGACGCACTGGAACAAGTATTTCCGTTTTATCTCCACCGTCGGCATCATCGTCTCCTCCGGCCTCATCGCTTTGGAATCTGACGTCTTTTTCTCCCTCACTTTTGTTGCCCATCTTCAACTACCTCTTTTCAGTCCTTCGTCCGCCTGTTCTACATGCTCAATATTGCGGAGTCGCAGGAGGAATTTCCCTACTTGACTGACAAAGGCTTCGTTGAATGGAGCCTTAGCAAGTACCCAGTCCAGCTCAACGAAGACTGGAGTAGCCGCAGCAATCGTTACCTCCTTCTAATCTCCATCACGCCATCCCTTTTCACGCCCAATTTCAGACATCTTCTGCTACTTCTGGCGAGTATGGTAAGCACACCTGCTGCATTGTCCATGGACCCATGGCAAGGTGAAGATGATTCCTTGAGGAAAGCTGAGGATCGCAACTACCTGACCTCTGTTCGCTGGGGATTCGCTCTCGTCTACATCTTGGTGCTTCATTTTTATCTCTTGGAACTTCACAGCTGTGCATCAGATAAATGAAGGGCATGATGTTAGTGCGAGCACTCATCGAGTACTACATCCCCAAGCAAGGGCCTCAGCTCCGCATTCAGCTCCAGCGAGACGACTATGCTGCCCACCAGTCTTCATCATGCCTCCTGGCCCAACATTCCTTGCAAACCCACTTTTTTCAGGAATTACCAAGCAGGAGGCTTCGTGAGGACAAAAAGCCGGAAGCAGGGGAGTAGCCAAACACAAACGCCAGACAAGGCCGCAGACGCCCAGGACGTGGCGTCGTCCAAAAAAGTTGCTTCTCTTACCATTGTACGTTCTATGGCTAGAAGTCTATGCTAGCAGCGAAGCACCTTTACTTTTGTGAAGCGTTCAAAATAAGGAAATGATTTAGTTGCCGGAGAAAATTGTTGCCATGCCGCCCAGCGTCTGAGCATGGAGGTGTTATATTCACCTCCGTGGTCTGAGCTAGGCGAGAAGCCTTTGTATTTGATCTGTTATTCTACCTGCTTCCATATTGCCGTCTTTGGATTTCCTGACCATTTCTAAGTTATGGCTTATGAGTTAATGCGTGTCGCATTTCAGTTTGTTTTCGTTTTCGATGTTTTGAACAGATTTATGTCTTGGCTTTGCTGTCTCAGCAGTATTTGTGATCATTTTACGTCTGGATCTATCAGATGTATTGTTTGAGCATTTCAGGCACGGAAATTAGAATAGTAGTCTCTAACATTGACGCTCGGCTCGGAAAAGAAGAGTCCCTTTTACCGACTTTTGCAAAAAAATTAAAGCATATCAAATTTCCGTGTTCCTTCATCTTGCCCAGAAAATAATTAAGCAGATACAAATAAAGGAAAATTAATGAGATGAAGGAAAAAATGGCCCTTTTGAATTTATATTTTTTTAACAATAATGAAATCCTTTCGCTCTTTTTAAATCAGACTGCATAAGCCTTCAGGAATAGTGTTCAGTGTTCAATAGTGTTCAAATATTAGTCACGAAGCGTGCCAGTTCAGAAAATAATGGGAGGTTTGTAATCGGGTCTGATGGCTTCGTCCAACTCTTTGGCATATAACTCCAGTCGTTGAGTCATCTAAATCTCTTCATCTTGTCAAGGGAAGCAGAGAGCAGAAGCAGGGTGAGAACAGGAAAGCCCCATTTGTCGCGCACTTGCCGACAGAGGTTGAGGTCCAGCTCTCCCACCAGCAGCCCGTCCGACACCCGCGACAGACCCTGTATGATGGCAGGACACTGTGATTGATGTGGAAGGAGCCGCTGTGATAGAATGGACGGGTGTCCTGGAGCCATCCGGCGCTGCCACATAGCTGGAGCCGTAGAAGTGTCCGAAGTCCACGTGGCCTGGAAGGGAATGAGTGGATAATGATAGCCAAGACGATGAGCGTCTCAAGGAAAGCTAACTGGGCTTCCCGTTGCCACTGGTGAACTCGTTGGGATATACCTCCTGTAAAGAGGGGCTGATGTGGTAGGTGTGTGTTGGGAGGGGAGGGAGGAAATGACAGTGCCGACGCGGTTGATGGCGCAGGTGAAGACGGAGTTGGCGATGGCGGCGTTGCGAGCTTCGATGCCCCAGAAAGGCTCGCTGAGGGCGCCCACGGTGGCGGAGGGGTTGAAGATTATTTCCGCCCCGTTTACTGCGTACATTAGCCAGTTCAGAGGATGGTGTCTGCCGTAGCAGATGTTCACAGCTATCTTGCCTTAAATTTTTCCAGGTCTTGCTCCGTCCACAATCTTCCCAAGAACAAGGGAGCGACCAAATGGAGTCTGAAAAACGGGATGCCCAAGGTCGCCCTCCATATAGTAGGTGGACTGAAAAGTGAGGATAAATTTTGGAGCAATAAGAATGAGGAGATGAGAAATGCCTCATTGAAGTCACCGACGCGAGGTATGTGATTCTTGCGCGTTTTGCCGAGAATGCGGCCGTCGGGGTTGATGATGACGGCGGTGTTCCAGAGGACCTCCTGGTGGGCCCCATCCCGCTCCAGAAGGGAGCAAACCACAACCATCCCATACTGTTCCGCTATCTAACTCAAGCGATTACTGTGTCTTCCCTCATTTGGCAGCGTCAAAAAGCGCTAACCTTTTGGCAAAGCTGAACGCTGGGCCCCGTCTCCGCGTCCTCTGCAAACTCTGTCCAGGGCAGCTTCTCCCGCGTGCAGGGAAAAAACGGCGTATCTGGAAATGCGGAACTACTTGAGAAATAAAACAATTACTAATGCGCAGCTATATTGAATCCTCAAGGCTTCTTGGTCTTCTTTACTAAGAAGGCGAATAACTCCAAAATTCTTGGAAGCAGATAATGTTGACGTCGGCGGCGGCTGCAAGGCGGGCAATGTCAGAGATTCTGGTATGCACGGCGCTTCGTTGCTCCAAAAGCGGAGCAGTTGGTGCCACCGGCATCGCATGCTGCACCAGACCCACTCGCACCTTAACCATCTTTTCTCTCTACCAGCTTTTGTGTCTAGGAAAGGAAAAAGAACAAGTCTTGGTGCTCGCAGCTGCTCAGACTCGGCGTGGATGGCATAGCCGGTCAGCTCCACGCCCAGTTCCTTGGCTTCCTCGGTTGGGAGCTTGGCCAAGGGCGGCAGCTGGCGTCCGTAGAGCACTCGCAGTACCTCTTCCTTTTCCCTTCCCTCCAGGCCTGATATCAAACATTCTTTTCTTCGCCTCAGTCCAAGGTGAAAGCTGCTAGAAATTACCCTGAAGAGCAGATTCCACGCTTTTGAACTCGCCCATGCCTGGTTTCCCAACCGACTTCTTGCACTGCTTTCTTTTCGTGTTCTGTGGGCTTAGCCTTATCTTTACTCGCTTGGGATGTGCAGACCAAATTTGACCCTCTGCTCAGTTTACTCTTGCCTCTCTCAGCAAGCAAGTGCGCGTAAACAATCACTGCCTATGAACGCGAATAGAGCCATTCTGAATGGAAACTTGAAGGCCGAGCTCCTCCATCATACCCGAAGTGTCGAAAACCTCGCCTTCAGGCCTCAGCTCCGCTACCACTTTCTCAAAAGTTGCAAACTAAGTGAAGCATTTGATGATCGGCCTAAAGGGCTGCCTGGTTTTCGGGACAGTTGTGCAGCAGGTTCCTGAGAGCCAGCAAAGCCCATTGGCCTTGCATCGGGTTCTGGGCTTCAATGCCGGTGCATTCCAGCGCTGACATGAGGAGACCTGGAAAAGCAATTGGACGATTTTCATCGCGACAAAAGAAAGAACCTGAGGAGCGAGCGAAGTGCTGCCTATTCGGCTGATCCCCGATCAAGTTGGCGATGAGCTGAAGCAACTGACGCTTGAGGCCGTAGTAGGGCGAGGAGGACAAGGCCTCTGCTCCTGCGCCAGACATCTAAGCCATTTCATATTTCCGTGAGTCATTTTGAGAATGGCTATAGAACAGCTTCGAGTTTGCGGATGGGTGCCAGCTGAGGATGGCCAGCCTTGCCCAAGTCCACCAGGCCTTTCAAGGCCAGGCCTGCTGATTCGTAGACTTCTTCGTCCGACCTGCGCTCACAATTTTCATTGACAATTTAACGATTGTCAAAAAATTTGTAAAACATGAGCTGCTGAAGAGTGGCTGGCTGAGCAGATGCAGTCGCCAGCAGAGTGGCGAGTCCGCCAAATTCTTCCACTCTCTCGTCTGGCATTTTCGCTGCTTCCTCAAATGTTGATTGTCAAATCTAAGCCCATGAGCTCATGAGCTAATCTTCTCGCCTTGAATTGGAGCATGAGATAGCGTAGGGATTCTGTGCCTAAGCTCTGGTGGCTAGCGGCGTCCTGCCCCAGCTCCAGTAGCAGTCCCTTTTGTCCTTCATCCAAACTGGGGTAGACTTCGGCAAGGGCGTCTGAACACTTGGTCCTCCTCTTAGGCCTTGAGACGAGAGGATATTTGAGAAACTGGTAGACGCCAGTAGTCGATGCGTCAAAAGGGTGGTCCACTCGTCCAGTTCCGCCCGATCCTCACTCAGCAAGACGGCGAGAAGGCTCGCATGAAACTGACAACTCCCTGGCTGCGAGTCACTCAGCAAGCAGTTGTACAGCACCTCAACGTGTCTCTGGATGCAAGCAGGTCATTAGTAATAAAGTGTGCAGACCATTTTGGAGAAGCGAGCTATCTTGATGTCTTCGGAGAGAATCATTCGCAGCCAAAAATCGCTTGGAAGACTAGCCATCACAAGTTGTCGCCCTTCTTCATCCCCTCAAATTCCTTCATTTTACTAGCAGAGCGCTAATAGTGAAGTTTACCCGAAACAAAATTTCCAAGGACTTGGAGCAGTATGCGAGTTAGTTGTTGGCAGTCCTTTGTGGAGTTTGGCCGCATGAAAAAATCACAGATACGCTGCACCGCAGAATATTCAACCAGTAAATATCTGCAGCAGAAATCATTGAAAAATAAAATACGATTCGCTTTCTTACCTTGATTCCGGCTCCTGAGCGCAAGAATTGCGGATAGATCGAAAAACGTTCAGCAGATTCTCTGACGACTCTGCCCAATCAGAGATGGACATGGCAGTTTTCACTTGCTCCTCCATGCTCAAAGCCTTGTTGCATAAACTGCTAGGCAATGTCAAGTTTCAAAAATGGTAGCGATTCGATGAATAGGATGAATTTGCAATTTGCGATGGTTAAACATTAACAAAACAAATATGTTTTATTCACCGGCGGCTAAAAGCAAGCAGCTGAATTAAAACAACTTAATTTTGAAAACATGGTAGCAATGAAGACATGACGGTCGACAAAAGCATTATCACTGTTCAAGCTTGATAGAATTGCTGAAGTAGTTGAGAATGTCTTCATAAAGCGTAGAGGGTATGCGATAATTTAATGCGAGCAAGTCTTCCATTTCTTTCTCCTTCTCTTCCTGAAATTACAAATTATACAACCCACCGTCTCTTTTAATACCATTCAAGCATCAATACCTGCAGAAACTCCAGCAAGAACTCTGGGCAAATCTCCTCTTCCAAAATGGCCCGATTTTGAGGTGAACTGTAGATTGAAAACTGTTCCATTAAGCCAACTAATAAAGAGACGGAAACCTGTAAGCAGCAGTAATGAGAGTGGGCAAAAGCAGTCGGCGCAGTGTGGGCTTGGAGAAGTAGGCGAAGGGGAGTAGAGACAAGGCTCGTAGCTCACTCCCATCCCCACCTCTACCCAGCATCTCCTGCATGCCAATTCTGTCTCTTGCTCGCTTTCTCTGGAAAGCAAAAGCTTTACCTGGTAGAAGGGATGGGCGAGGCAGAGGTGGCCGAGGAGGATGAGCAGAGGGTGGAACAGGCTCGCCGCAGCCTGGCTGGGACCGCACAGAGTGCAGAGTTTGAGCAGGGCCCGTGCGATGCCCTCTTGGCGCCCTCCTCCACTTCCTGTCTGTGCCTCAAACATATCCCTTTCTCATCCTCATCTACAGATGCCAGGCGGTAAGCCACTTTGAAGGAGGCATTGTCCAGAGCCGCGATGAGATTGATGGCCTCAAGAATGCGTGAGAGGCAGGCCTGCTCGCATTCTGCAGTCGAAGAACTTCTTCAATGTCATTCAGAAACTTTAGGTCTAGTATAACCGTCCAGTGGAGCAGATGGCTGGGGCCTGGAGAAGAGCAGGGCATGGAGGGCTTCAAAGAGGCCGCAGTGGGTCTGACTGAGACTGGTGATGAGATAATGACAGCCCTTGCCTCGCTCTGATGTCCTCAAACACATCAATCCTTTCCTATTGGACTGCAGATTGGGTGGTTGGTCTGCTAACATAGGTCCCAGACGAAGCGAAGAGCGTAAGAGTGCGTTGAAGGAGTGGAAGAGGGGAAGGGCGAGAGAGAGTCGCTCCTTCAGCGTCCCGCCAGCCAGCCAGCCCCAGAGGGAGCCCGCCGCTCCGCTAGCGCTCATGTAGCTGCAACCTCATTCTTCTACACATGCATTTCATGCAGGTTCAGAGGGGAAGTGCCTGGCAAGGAGAGCCAGCCTTTGCTCCAGGCCATCTAGGCCACAGGGATAGGAGGAGAAGAAGTCTTCCATCACTAGCTCCTTAGAACAGGCCAAGGATTCTAGTGAAGCGGCCAGCAGTCTTCCCGCTTCCTTCCCCACCTTCATTTATCCAAATAGGTGCTCGCAAAAAAAACGAAACCTGAACAAAAGAAAACCTGATGTTGTAAATCCTTGCACTGCTTAAGGCCAGACCCACTTTTAACTTCACTTCCTGACACCTTTTCCGCGCTCTGTAATTTGGAATTATGACAGCAGCTATGATTGACGGAAGTGATGAAACCTTGAGGCAAGCTAAGAAGCGATCAAAGAGGAGGCAGAGGCGGTTGGTGTAGAGCAACTCTGCTGACACCTCCACACTTCGCTCCGTCAGCCAGCGCAATAGCTCCAGGGCTTGAAGGCTGCATCTGCAAACCATCTTTTAGTAGCATGTTGGCATATTTTTGCGCGGCCGCAGGCCGCCTGCCGCGGAGGGCAGGGCAGTCAGAGCTCCAGAGGCCGGAGGGCATGGGTGCGGAGGCCCCGGAGCGTAGCCTAGCATGCGAAGCATGCTAGGCGAAGCGTAGGGGCCGTAGCACCCGTGCCCGGAGGCCGGAGGAGCTCTGGCGCCCTGCCCGAAGCGGCGGGCGGCCAAGGCCAGCTTAAGCAGTTACCCCATTTTTGCGTCCGTCTTTCCGCAGGTATATCACGGTCCCCAGGAAGGCCCCCCTGGGGAGCCCCCCACAGAGGCCCCCCTGGGGAGCCCCTGATAGGGGTCCCCCTGGGGAGCCCCTGAGAGGGGCTCTCCCGGGGGCCATGGGCTTTACTGCAATAATGCACTTCTTTTTGTGGTTAGTTTTATTGCCTCAATAGATAGCTTTTGTCAACAAAGTGGAAATACGAATACACGGATATCAGGAAGGCTGCTCTGAGGTATAACTCTGTGGAGTTCTAATTCACTTTCCACCCCACACTTAGACCTATTATTCCATTTTCACTCCTCCTCAACTGACTCGGAAAGTTTCTTTACTATTCACTTTCCACCTAAAATGAAAAGTCTGTCGCTTTTGGATTACTTTGCATTTAGTTTTCCAAAGATATTTCCCCCTGGGGAGCCCCCCACAGAGGCCCCCCTGGGGAGCCCCTGACAGGGGCCCCCCAGGGGAGCCCCTGAGAGGGGCCCTCCCGGGGGCCTTGGGTTGTACAATAATGATGCACTCCTATTTGTTGTTAGTTATATTGCCTCAATAGTCAGCAGAGTGGGAGAACGAAAGAAAGAAAGAAAGAAAGAAAGAAAGAAAGAAAGAAAGAAAGAACATGTCTCAGTCACTGTCAATGGTAATAGTTGAGTAATTGTAGGTACAACAGTTAAGAAGAATATAAAATTTAACTTTTGATATGTTTTGATATTTGTGTGTGATATGTTCTTTCTTCCTCATACCCACTCCGCTGACTATTTAGGCAATAAAACTAACTGTCATGGGCGCATGCTTACGCATTCGGCGTCTATGCACCGCCAGGGGGCACCTGTAGCGCTCCAGTCCATCCCCTTCACCCCCGACCCATAGCTGGGGAAGCTCAGGCTCCTCCCCCTCCCACCTGCAGCCTCTCTCAGTCCCCCCTCCACCTCTCTCTCTCTATCCCCTTGCGGGGACTTCCCTTCCCTGCCTGAGCACGATGCTGTGGACGCTTGTGAGTGCTGCCTTCCGATGTATAACTCTCCCCCACCTTGGATAAATACTACCGCTTCTATCCGGCCAACAACATGGGAAAGATGACATAACAACAAAAAGAAGTGCATTATTGCAGTAAAGCCCAAGGCCCCCGGGAGGGCCCCTCTCAGGGGCTCCCCAGGGGGACCCCTGTCAGGGGCTCCCCAGGGGGGCCTCTGTGGGGGGCTCCCCAGGGGGGCCTTCCTGGGGACCGTGATATGCCTCTCTTTCCGCATATATATATATATATATATATATGTCATTCCAGGGGCGGGCCTCCATGGTTTTTCAACGAAATTGGCTGATTTTTTGCATGAAGGTCCGTCTGGGTGGTATCTCCAGGCCATTTTTGGTGCTTGACGTAATTTTGCGTTTTTCGCCAAAAACTCAACTTTTTGATGTTTCAAAGCACCAAAAATCATAAATCACTGGTTTTACAATGAAATCAGCTGATTTTTGGCAGGTACATCCGGTGATGCGATTTCTTGAAGCTGGCAAAAGGATTTTCAGAAATATTTATTTTTTTCCCTATTTAGGTCATAACCAAAAATCTTGATGTTTCAAAAATTTGAACATTTATAAATCGATGGTTTTTCAATGAAATCAGTTGATTTTTGGCATGTACATCTGTCATGGTGACATCTTGAAGTTGCGAAAATGACTTTTTGAAAAATTTATTATTTCTTGATTTATAGTCAAAAACCTAAAATCTTGATGTTTCAAAAATTCGAACATCCATAATTCCCTGGTTTTTCAATAAATTCAGCTTAATTTTGCAGGGCAGAGGCAAACAAAGGCCGCGCATCTTGGCGATAGCCGAGAATACCTTGTTTGCATTCCTCGCCCTAGCAGTCTTAGAACTCAAGCCCAACCTTGGTGGAAAGGGCGCAGCTGTATTAGCCTCTGGCTCCAGAGGGAAGGCGTAGCGGTACAACACCTCTCCTCCACCACACTTGTGCACCCTTTCATCAAACGTCTTTGATGAGTGGATGAATGAGTGGACAGAAAGTGAAACTCGTTGATTTGCTTCTCCTCAGCTGCCAGCACTCGACTGAGCTCTCCCAGAAGACGCTGGACTTTTAGCACTTCTGCATCATTCCAGGGCCCTTTCAACTCATTTATTTCATTTCTTCTCTGACCAAAAAGATGGGGACCTTTACCCGTTCCGTTGCTCTCCAGCTTTGTCTGGAGCTCAGTGATATTGCGCTGAGGCTTACTCTGGCTGCCCTGTGGCTTCTTCTTGCTCTTCGTATACTGCTCAAACTCGCTCTGCCTTCAATTGGCAACAGCCCTTGATCCAGACGATGCTTAGATTGCAATCCAATTAAAAAATACCTCTGGCTCATTTTCTGACGAATTTTCTGACGTCGTTTCTTGGCGGACTTGGCGGAGTCATCGGAGCTGATCTGGCTATCCAAGCACGTCAGCTGGTCTGCGGAAGCCGGTGAGATGGAGCTTAGCAACTCCTTCGCCTACACATCACTCCTCACCTCACACCCCGTTTCCTCACACTCCTCACAATCTCACCCCAATGTCCTCTTGGCCAGTCTCTCGAAGCGCCTTTCGGTGCTCCAGGCTCTCCACATGCCCCATCAGCTCCATTTCGCTCCAGATCTGTCAGCCTCATTCCTCATCCTCTTTTCATGCCACTTGGGAAAGGAGAGAGAACCAAGGAATTGCAGAGGGTGCAGAACTTGGCCTTGTCCAATGGGCGGGTATTGAGTCGTGTCTCCTGGCCACCCTTCTCTGCCGCTTCTAGTGCCGCAGCGTCCAATCGATTGGGGGCAAGATGGAGCTCAATTGGAGCTCCCAAGCCATCTGTGCTGCGCCATCGTCTTCAATGCTGCTGATTCGACGACCATTTGGTGTTCCAGCCAAAGGAGGAACCGGTTTGGTTGGCTGACAACTAGCGGAGTATCCTGTTTGGTAGGGGCGATTTGCTCGGGAAGCTTGGCAAGGAGGAGCTCCGCTGATTCTGCCTGCGCTGCCTTTGCCGCCTTGATCTCCGCAATCTTTCCCTCTCTGCAGCATTATCAAGCGGCTCACTTGAAAAGCGAATATTTGTCCAAGTGTACATTTATGATCAAATTGAACAACAATGAATATTGTCTAACATTCATTATTGAAACCATGGAATTTAATCATGAAAGATTGAATGAAACCACAAACTCTCCAACCTCTCCCTAGCCTTGAGTTTGGCCAGTTGGAGCTTGTGCAAGTCCGCAGAGTGTCTGGTAGCGGATGCTCTATCGGCCCTCTGCTGTCGGCGCAGTGCTTCTGCCTTGAGACGAGCCTCTCGAGCAGCGTCGGCCTCTTTTCGTCGCTCCTCCACGGCGGCCTCCCTGGCGGCCTTCTCCTCCGCCTTCCTCGCCCGCTCTTCCCCGATGCTGGCCAGGTTCCTAATGATAGTTCTCCAACCCTATGCCAGGCTAGAGTCCTAGCGAGGGGCAACTAGAGTCCTAGCGAGGGGCAACTGCCCCGCCTGCCCCGCCTGCCCTCTATTACCTCATAAGTTGACGAGAACATAGAGCCTGTCCAGTACCGAACTGGCTTTCGTCTAAAAGTGGCTGGCTTCGCCGCCCAACAGCTTCAGCTCCGAGGACAAGCTTCGCAATCGTCAGGAGGTGTGTTTGGGGGATCCCAGACACGCCGTCCTCTTGCGGTGGGCTGTTCTTTGCGAGTCCTGAGTCTCTGGTGGTGGCGTGAGTTGGAGGTCGGGCTGGAGTCCTTCGCCTTCGTCCTCTGTCTGCTCTTCGCCTGCCACAACTGCTTCAGCGGGAAGCACCTCAAGCGCACTTAGGTCCCTGTCAGGCTCACGCTTGACACACCTCTCTATCTTCGGTTCCTGCCCCTCTCCTTTTTCCCTCCTTCTGCCCTCTGGCCTGCAGCTCAATGGCGCTGGTGACGGGGCCGGACTCTCCGGCGTGCTCGGGGAAGTGCTCGGCGGTGGTGCACACGGAGGAGCGGGTGATCTGCGACGGCTGCCAGGAGGCCTACTGCTTGGACGGCCTCAACGTCCTCTTCCAGCCCCACGGCTCCGCGACGGTGGAGGCCTGGCTCAGCCTGCACGATCGCATCGTCGCCAAGGATCCCTCAGCCCTCGCCTTCACCTTCACCTGCGCCGCCTGCTACGAGGGTCGGCATCTCTCTCCTTCCAGCTTCACGGACCAGCTAGTCCTAGCCTCCCTCTTGCCTCCTACGAAAGGCCGTCTGGGGACGGAGAAGCGTCCGCTCACCTACACCTACGTGGGGCCCAAGCAGCGGGCGAAGTCAACGGCGGCCACGACGGCGACGGCGGCCCCGACAACGACGGCGGCCCCGACTACGACAGCTCCCCCGTCTACGACGGCGGCCCCGACTACGACGGCGGCGCCACGGACGACGCCAGCCCCTTTCTTCCCCCCAATCACAGCAGCGGCACCCACGGTGACGACGGCGGCGTTTGGAAGTCCTCTCCTTTCAGTCCCAGCCCAGCCAGCCTCCAGCCTGGACCCAGCCTTGACGGCGCTCTTGGCGGGCCTGGTGGAGCAGGGGCGTCAGGCCCAGGCAGCGGCAGAACGGGAACGGCAGGAGCGAGCGGAGGAGCGGAGGGCTGCGGACAAGCGGATGGCGGACCTCATCGCGAGTCTGCGAGTGGCGGGCCCGCCGGCGACGACGGCGGCCACGCCGGGGACAGGAGCGGCTAGGACGCCGACCAGCCTCCCCAAGCTCACCCACGAGATCAAGGCCTTCGACGGCTCCGACGTCTCCGACTACCCGGACTTCCGCTCCTGGGTTAAGCACCGCCTGGAACAGAACGGGAACCTGGCGGAGAGCGACCGGGTGGTCCACCTGCTGAACCAGCTGGACGGGGCTGCGAAGACGAAGATCAAGCATCTGGATCCCTTCACCCCCGGCAGCTTCCAAGAGTGCCTTCGCCTTCTCGACCTCAACTACGACTGCAAGGACACGATGAAGAGGGCGCTGTTCAAGGGTCTGCTGGATCTGGTGGCGGTGGGCGACGGGGACGTCGCGGGTCTGGAGGGCCTCAAGGACGGCCTCTCCGTCATCGCCAGCCGGCTCAAGGCCCTCGGCGTCAGCGACGACGCCCTGGACACCCACACGTACGGGCTGCTGGACAAGGCTCCGCCGGAGCTGGTCCGCCAGCTGCACCTGGACCGGAATCGGCAGGGAAAGCCTCTCACACCCACCTTCAAGGAGTTCCTGGAGGCCCTCGCGGCCGAGTGTCGCCTGCAGGCCGCTCGGGCCAGTGAGGAGGCGGGGCTAGGAGCTGGCTTCTCAGCCTCTCTTTTCGCCGGGGTTTCAGCGGGGAACGGACGGGGTCAGCGGTCGGCAAGCAGTGCTCAGCAAGGTCAGCGGAACCAGCGTCCTTTCCAGGCCCCCGCCCAGCAGGGCCCCTCCAGCCACTGGGAGCGCCAGCAGTCCAAGGACCAGCCCAAGGAGAGGGAGCGAGGGTGTACGTTCTGCGGGGGCAAGCACCCCACGAACACCTGCTCAACCTACCCCACAGCGGAGGCTCGGAAAGAGCGGGCGCGGGTGAAACGGCGGTGCTTCAACTGCCTCCGCGACAACCACGCTGGCGGGGCTGCGAAGTGCCCCTCCACAACCAACTGCCGGACGTGCAACGGTCGTCATCACACCGCTCTGCACCCTTCCCCACCAGCCAGTGGGCCTCCAGCGCCGCAGACGACGGCTACTGCGACGGGCGTGCCAGTCCACCAGCCGACAGAGGCCCAGCTCAGTCTGGTGGGCAAAGCCGGCCTTCCAGCGGCCATCCTTGCCTCCTTCATGGCATCGTTGGAGCACCCAAACAAGCGCCACCAGACGGTCTCAGCCTTCGTGCTCTGCGACTCGGGCTCCAGCCTCAGCTGGATCGCCCTGGACCTGGCGACAAAGCTGCAGCTTCGCCTGCGTCCTCCGGAGACGGTGTCAGTGGGCTTCGCGGGCTCCAGCCAGACCCGCCTCATCACCAGCCGGCCAGTGGACGTGGAGGTCCGCGGACGAGACGGCAGCCGCCTCTGCATCCGCGCCTACACCGCACAGGTCCTTTGCCCAGCCCTCAGTCTCGGGGGTTTCCAGCTAAAGCCTCCCCTCCTGGCCAAGCTGACGGGGGCGGAGTACGGCATCACCAACCTGCCTCCCAGGGAGGTGGAGTCGCGAGCGGTGGGCCTGCTGCTCGGGCTCAACGCCTACGAGAAGGTCCTCGGCGCCTCCAGCCCTTCAGCCAGCCTCTCACCCGGTCTCTCAGTCTTTCACACCCGCTTCGGCAGCATCCTGCGAGGCATCGTGGAGGTGGGGGAGATGACGGTGGTGGACCCACGCCAGCCGTGGAGCCAGACAGCTGCGACGGCACTGCTGGCAGGAGCAGTCCCAGTCACTCTGCAGGAGCACCTCCACAGCCAGACGGCTCTGGACCTCCTGGGGTTCGACTCGGGGGCTGCCTCCCAGAAGACGAGGGCGGAGGAGAAGACGGAGGAGCTGCTGGCCGCGGTCTCGCGGGAGGCCGACGGGGCCTTCGTAGTTCCGCTCCCCTTCCGCCGAGAGGCCCCCAGCCTCGCCTCCAACTTTGCTCAGGCCTACGGGCGTTCAGCACGGACAGACAGCCGCCTGTCGGGAGAAGCACGGACTGCCTACTACAAGGAGTTCGAGAGTCAGCGGGCTGCCGGGATCATCGTTCCGGTGGAGGAGGCGGCGGCGACCGGCCTCCTGGTCCATCACCTACCACACTTTCCCGCTCCCGGGCCCAAGGTGAGGCCGGTGGTGGACGCGAGCACGCGCTGCGGGGACCCGCCCACCAGCCTCAACGACCTCATCGACGCCGGCCCCGACCTTCTCTCCGACCTCTTTCGCATCCAGCTGGGGCTCCGACTGCATCCGGTGGCGTTCGCGGCAGACGTTCAGAAGGCCTTCTACGCTCTCCGCGTCAGGCCGGACCATCAGGAGGCCCTCCGCATCATCCTGCCCGAGGACTTTGCCCAGCCGCTCTCCAAGTCCAACTTTCGCGTCTACAAGTACGTGCGTGTCATCATGGGCTGCTCCGCCTCTCCCTGGCTGCTCCAGGCCTGCTTCAGGAAGCTCTGCGACGACGCATTGGCAGCGGGGAACCTGGAGGGGCTGACGGCGGAGGAGGTGGGGAAGGTGCCAGGCTGGACGTACGCGGACAACGTGGTGGTGGGCTGCGCGTCCGTGGAGGAGGCCAAGCGGGTGGCCAAGGGGCTCCGGGCACTCTTCAGTCAGGGCCAGTTCAATCTCCGGTCCTTCGGCAGCGCCCACTCCGAGGTCCTGGATGACATTCCGGCCGAGGGGAGGGCAGCAGAGACAGCCTTCCGGAACCTGGGCATCATCTGGAACCTGGGCGATGACACCGTGTCCTGCCCCGCTGTCGACTTCAGCGACATCAGCGAGGGCCAGCTCCAGGTGCGCGATCTCGCCTCCGGTGTGGCCAGGCTGTACGATCCCTACGGCTTCTTCACCCCGCTCACGCTGAGCGGGAGGCTGGCGATGCAGAAGACTCACAGCTCCTGCCAGGACTGGGCGGACCCGGTGCCAGCAGAGCTAGTGGCCGAGTGGGAGCGGCTGCGGCCGCAGCTGGAGAGGGCTCCAGCTCTACGCTTCCCCCGCTACGCCCTCCGGCCAGGGCCCACAGTGCTCGCCATCACCAGCGACGCCAGTGACACGAGCTACGGCTTCGCGATCTACGCCTGTGCGGCGGACGGGGGCCAGTCAAGCTTGATCATGGCCAGGAGCCGGCTGGTTCCGGGACCAGGCCGCGGCATCCTCATCACCACCCCACGCTCAGAACTGTGGGCAGTGGAGATAGCTCAGAGGGCAGCTCACCTGCTCTGCGGAGAGGGAGCGCCGGGGGAGTTCCAGTCGGTCGTCCACTATACCGACTCCAGCATCGTCCTCGCCTGGCTCAAGGCCGGGGAGGGCCCCCGCATGTACGAGTCGCGGCGGGTCCGGGAGATCTTGGACACCGGCGTCACCCACGAGTTTCGCTTCATCCCCACCAACCTCAACCCAGCGGACTGGTGCACGAAGCCCAGGAGTCTGCAAGAACTGCAGTCCTCACCATTCTTCTTCCAAGGGCCACCCTTCTTTCGCCTACCGTTCAAGGCCTGGCCAAGCTTCCAGCCTGGAGCAGCGTCGGCTAAGCCACCGGGTCTTCCCAGCCCTTCAGCGGGCGCTACGGACACAGCAGCGGCGGCAGTCGCGGCGGGGCCCCCCTGCGAGCCACCCAGCCCTTCTCCGGGAGCGGAGTCAGAGCCGCCGGCTACTGCAGTTAGCCCTCCCCCCCCCCTCCGGGGGCGGCGGTGAGGCAGTCAGCCAGTATCCGCCCGCCCAGACCCCTCCATCCAACCAGGGCTCCGTCGGGGCACCGGGGCTCCCTGCACTGCTCAACGCCGCCAGCTACCACTCTCTCAATCGCCTCCTAGGCACCGGCGCCGTGATTCGACGGGCAGCCAAAGTTTTTCTCAGCTATCAGCAGCAGAAGCCCTCCTGGCCAGTCTACTGGAAGGAAAAGGAGGCAGTGGAGTTTGAGTACGTGAAGGCCCTGCAGGCCTTGGAGTTCGGCGAGGTGCTGGAGTACCTGCGCACGGACAAGGGGAAGCCGGCCGTGGTGAACCGGGCCAAGCAGCTCGGAGCCAGACTCGCCGCAGACGGCCTCATCCGCCTCGTCTCTCGCTTCGGGGTGGATCCCCACGTGGCCCCACCGGCCCTCCTGCCTCAAGGACACGCTTTCACAAGCTTGGTCCTCCTCCACACTCACCAGCTGCACGGGCACGCCTCAGCCTCTACAACCCTAGCCCTGTTCCGGCGACGGTACTGGGTGTCGGGCGGTGCGAGGGAGGCGGGAGCGGCAGTGCGCAGCTGCCAGCTGTGCCGCCTATCGAAGGCCCCACCGCTGCCACTGCCACCATTCGGAGCACTGCCGAAAGAGCGTCTAGCCATCGGCAAGCCTCCCTTCTCATCCGTCTTTGCAGACCAGCTGGGCCCCTTCACTGTCCTGGTGGGGCGGCGCCTGGAGAAGCGCTGGATCCTGCACTTGACCTGCGCAGCCACGAGGGCCAGCCACCTAGAGATCCTCACGGACTACAGCGCCCGATCAGCCTCAAACGCCTTCGAGAGGTTCTGGAGCCGGCGCGGTCTGACAGAGGGGGTGGTGTGGCTGGACAACGCGACGGCGTTCACCGGCATGGCCAGGGCCCTGAAGCCCGTCCTCTGCTGCCCCGGCTACATCCCGCTCAGCCTCGAGGAGTTCGCCAGCCGGCACTCCGTCTCTTTCCAACTGCTTCCAGTCCGGGCCCCGTGGGTCAACGGGCCCAACGAGCGGCTCAACCGGACCATCAAGGAGGCCCTCAAGCCAGCGCTGTGGCACAGACAGCTGGCCCTGGACGAGTTCCAGACGGTGGTGGTGCGCGTGGAGGCGGCCATCAACTCCAGGCCCCTCTGCCCCGTCTCCGATGGCCCCGAGGACTTCCGGGCGCTCACACCAGCCACCCTCCTCTCTCCTCCCATCCTTTTCGAGTCTTCCTGCACACCGGCCTCGGCTCCCCAGCTTCGACGGCTCCAGGTGGCCAAGCAGAAGATCGTCAGCCTCTTCACCGACTCCTGGCGCTCCAAGTACCTAGCCTACCTCCGGTCCCAGCACCTAGCCCAGTCCAAGCGTCGCGGCCTTCGCTCCCTGCCTCCCCCAGCCACGGGGCAGGCCTGTCTCCTGGCCGAGGACCGGCCTCGGCACCTGTGGAAGCTGGTGCGGGTGGAGCAGCATCACCCCGATGCGTCTGGCACCGTCCGCTTCGTCTCGGTGGTCGACTGCAACGGCTACCGCGTCAAGCGCTCAGTCTCCCATCTCGTCCCCTGCGAGGCCTCTCTGGACGCCTCCCCGCAAGCGCAGAAGGGTCAATGCTCTGAGCCTCCAGCTCAGAGTACACCCGCCCCCACCGGTGGTCCTCTCACAGTGGTAGAGCAGAAAGGCGTGGGGAAGGCTTCAGGACGGGGACGGAGGAGGCGTGGACGTGGTGCGAGAGCAGCTACAGGGACGGCGTCTGCCCCCACTTCTTCTACTCCAACGCGGCCACCGGGAACCTCAAATGCGCTCCAGGGTCCCTGCTCTGAGCCTCCCGCTCAGAGTAGACCCGCCCCTTGCGGTGAAACTTTGCCTTTGGGGGATGGAAAGGTTGCCGGTGGAGGGCTTCAGGATGGCGATGGAGGGGAGCGTGGAGGGGCCCAGGGCAACGGGGGACAGCAGCTGACAGCCCGAGCCCGCCGGCACCTACGTCGCCAAGGCCTCCTACCAGCCTGATTCCCTCCCCCACTCACCCCTCTTCTCCTTTGTTCAATTTTCGCTCCCCGCCCCGGCCGCCAGGGCCAGCACGCTGCTGGATGAGGCGCACTTTCTTCTCTCTTTCTCTGTCACCCCCGCGCCTAGGTCTAGGTCCTGCTCCCAGCCACCCACTTTGCCTCTTGCTGTGAGCTGCCTCCGGGAGAGCCGCCCGCCTAGCACCATGCGGGTCAGGGGGGCTCCTCTGGGGCCTCTCTCGGTGGAAACCTCGCAAAGGCGTTGGCCTGGAGGCGGCTAACTCTCATGTGCCCGGCTCTTTCTCATGTTTTACTCTCTCAACTTTCTGGATCTCCTGCTCCGTTCGCAGTGTTGCCTAGCCTGATTCAGTTCATCGCTTTCATCCTTGGGCCTTTCAGTGTTTCAGCCTCTGGGCTTTTGTCTCAGCCTCTGGGCTTTCGTTTCAGCCTCTCGGCACTTTCAGCCACTTTCAGTCTTTCTGCCGGCCATGTGGCCTTTCGTTTGTGGCCATGGGCCCATTTGCTGCTTCAGCTTTCAGTCTTGCCGCCCAGCGCGCGCGCCCCCAGCCTATGCCAGGCTAGAGTCCTAGCGAGGGGCAACTAGAGTCCTAGCGAGGGGCAACTGCCCCGCCTGCCCCGCCTGCCCTCTATTACCTCATAAGTTGACGAGAACAATGGGCGGCCTCCCTGGCGGCCTTCTCCTCCGCCTTCCTCGCCCGCTCCTCCCCGATGCTGGCCAGGTTCCTAATGATAGTTCTCCAACCTCTCCCTGGCCTTGAGTTTGGCCAGCTGGAGCTTGTGCAAGTCCGCAGAGTGTCTGGTAGCGGATGCTCTATCGGCCCTCTGCTGTCGGCGCAGTGCTTCTGCCTTGAGACGAGCCTCTCGAGCAGCGTCGGCCTCTTTTCGTCGCTCCTCCACGGCGGCCTCCCTGGCGGCCTTCTCCTCCGCCTTCCTCGCCCGCTCCTCCCCGATGCTGGCCAGGTTCCTAATGATAGTTCTCCAACCTCTCCCTGGCCTTGAGTTTGGCCAGCTGGAGCTTGTGCAAGTCCGCAGAGTGTCTGGTAGCGGATGCTCTATCGGCCCTCTGCTGTCGGCGCAGTGCTTCTGCCTTGAGACGAGCCTCTCGAGCAGCGTCGGCCTCTTTTCGTCGCTCCTCCACGGCGGCCTCCCTGGCGGCCTTCTCCTCCGCCTTCCTCGCCCGCTCCTCCCCGATGCTGGCCAGGTTCCTAATGATAGCCCCCCCCCCCCCCCCCTCTTCTCTTCCCCCCCCCCCCCAACCTCTCCCTGGCCTTGAGTTTGGCCAGCAGGTGCTTGTGCAAGGCCTCTGAGTTTATTGTAGCGGATGCTCTATCGGCCCTCTGCTGTCGGCGCAGTGCTTCTGCCTTGAGACGAGCCTCTCGAGCAGCGTCGGCCTCTTTTCGTCGCTCCTCCACGGCGGCCTCCCTGGCGGCCTTCTCCTCCGCCTTCCTCGCCCGCTCCTCCCCGATGCTGGCCAGGTTCCGCGCCAGCTTGGCCGTCCGCCGACTCGCCTCCTGCTCCGCCTCGTGCCGCTTACCGTCCTCCACCAGGTCACGGATGAACGCTATCTCCGCTACCTACAACATATCCCCTTCTTGCTTGAGGTGGAGGTGGAGCTGGAGGGCGACTTTCTCCTCCTCGTCCTTGGCCTTGCGGATGATGGCCTTGAGCTTGTCCTCTCGATTCTCCGAGGCCTTGACCATCTTGGCGGTTAGCAGGGCTGCCTTGGCTTCTCGGATGCCCGCCTGCTTGGCGCGGATCTCCTCCACCTTCAATGCCATACTTTGCTTCAATGCCACACATAGCACACGCTGTGCAGGATAGGAGGACCTTGGCAGATAGAAGCCTAAGACGCTCCTCCCGTTCGGCTAGTAGGCGAGTGCGCTGCTCTTCTGCCTTCGCTTGACGCTCTGCTTGTCGTCTCTCCGTCTCCTCTGGCCGTCTGTACAAGCACAACCTATTTATTGAAGAAGAACCGTCCATACTAGCTATTTGAAAGGAAAGTTGGATGGCTGAAGAAACCGCTTCCTGGAAGGTGAGCTGAGCTTCTCGTGGAGCTGAGCGCCTTGGCCGGGCTTCCGCAGGAGCTGAGCCTTGTGCTCCGCCTCCACCAACTCTGCCCACCCGCACGTCGACAGGAACCCACTCGCCTCTCAAAACTCATTCCTTTCACTTCACTCCACTCCTTATTGACCCCAAGACTAACGCTGCCACTGAGCAATGAACTGGGACCAGTCCAACTCCTTCATTTCCTTTGGCTGCGTGCCTGCAGCCTCGGCTGAGCTGCTGCTGGTGGTCGGGCCTTCGATTGGATTTGTAGGCGTCGGAGTCGCTTTGTCTACAGGAGACACGGCGTCTAATTCCTCAGCCTCTCCTCCTTCTTCCGCTGCAAGCTCTGCTTCTGGCTGGGGTAATGAAGAGGAGAAGTGCCTAGGTACCTTGTAGATACTGGAGCTCAGCGTCGATATCTTTGCGCTCCTCCTCCTCAATCTCTTTCACCAGGCTCTCCTCCTCCTGCGCCAGGCTTTCTTCCTCCTCCGTCAGGTTCTGCCAGGCCTCGTCCTAAATGAGACATGGAGATGGAGACGAGAGAGATGGGGAGGAGGGAGTGTGAAAAACCTGTTCCCAGTCAGGGTCGAAAGGATAATCGCCGGAGTACTCAGTAAGGGCGCGGGTGCTGCTGCTGTCCTCCTCCTGCTTCTGAGCTGGGGGCAGGGATGCCAGGTCCTGAGCTGGTACGGGAACGGGACTCTCGCTGGCCTGTTCCTCTCCGCCCACGATGGTGGATGCATCCGCTTCCTGTCAACACAGAAACCTATTTGCTCTAGTTGAAGAAAGAAGGGTGAAAGAAGGTGCGGATGCCTCTGTGGCAGGCCGATGATCCAGTTCCAGTGGCTCCTTTTCGTCGCCCACCTCTTTGATGCTCTCCAGGCTCAGGGCACTCTCAGACGGCACCTGCACATATTTGCCAACTCAAGAACAGCTAGATATGATGGAAAAAAGAGCCTACAAGTGTAAGTTTCTTGCGAGCGCGCAGGAGGCGGGAGTCTGACTGACGAGGCTTGTCCTTGGAGCTCTTCCAGGAGAGGCCGAGGCGGTTCATGGAGGAGGGGCAGCTGTTGGCTCGCTTGGGAAGGAGGCCTGCCGAACGCTGCTGCTCCCACTTCTCCCTGCACCCACTCACATCACACATACCCTGCAGCAAGAGGAAGAGGGAACCGGAGCTCGGGCTGCTTTCGGTCGAAGAGAACTTTGCGGCTGTAGGCGATCTTGGCGAGGGAGGAGCGCGTCTGCGGAATGTCCATCATCGATCGCGGACACATCACACTGCAACAATAATGATTTATTTTAAACATAATTTTTCATTGATCTCATTGATCATTTCATCTTTTCTTTACATTTACAATTTTCAGCCTCAGAAATCGAAAACTTTTTTTAAATAGTTGAAAATCGGAATTCCAGTTCTACCATGGAGTCAATGCTTCTATTCAACATCACCAATGGCACATTTCCACCTGCACTGGCCAGTGAGGACAGCAGCAGTGAAAAGATGGGTCTCGGAAATCTTCCTACGTCAGCTTGGTATTAGACGGAGATGTGGTGGGTGGAGGAGGGCGTGAGGTAGGTTTCTTTGGCTCATGCTTTTGCCGTCCCCTCTGAAACCCACCACGGCCCGGCAGACGATGCTGACGTGCAAGAGCCTGCGAACTGACCGTCGGCCGCATCCCGACTCACTGCCGTCACACTCACAGAGCTCGCCTCCGTTCCCTCCTTCTGCGCCTGAGGGTAGAGAAGGTTTCGCAGGCTCTTGCACTTCAGCTTCGTCTGCTTGGGCCGTGGTGGGTTGGAGATGGGGAGAAGGGCAGAATGCTTGTGCCGCCAGAAGAAAGCTTTCAGAGCGATCGCACCCAGCAGAAGCAGCACCGCGATGAATACCAAGCTGACGTAGGAAGATTTCCAGAGACCCATCTTTTCACTGCTGCTGTCCTCACTGGCCAGTGCAGGTGGAAATGTGCCATTGGTGATGTTGAATAGAAGCATTGACTCCATGGTAGAACTGGAATTCCGATTTTCAACTATTTAAAAAAAGTTTTCGATTTCTGAGGCTGAAAATTGTAAATGTAAAGAAAAGATGAAATGATCAATGAGATCAATGAAAAATTATGTTTAAAATAAATCATTATTGTTGCAGTGTGATGTGTCCCGTGATCGATGAATATGGAAATTCCGCAGACGCGCTCCCCCCTCGCCAAGATCGCCTACAGCCGCAAAGCTTCCTCTCCGCCCGAAGGCAGCCCGAGCTCCGTTTCCTCTTCCTCTTGCTGCAGGGTATGTGTGATGTGAGTGGGTGCAGGGAGAAGTGGGAGCAGCAGCGTTCGGCAGGCCTCCTTTCCCAAGCGAGCCAACAGCTGCCCCTCCTCCATGAACCGCCTCGGCCTCTCCTGGAAGAGCTCCAAGGACAAGCCTCGTCAGTCAGACTCCCGCCTCCTGCGCGCTCGCAAGAAACTTGACACTTGTAGGCTCTTTTTTCCATCATATCTAGCTGTTCTTGAGTTGGCAAATATGTGCAGGTGCCGTCTGAGAGTGCCCTGAGCCTGGAGAGCATCAAGAGGGTGGGCGGCTAAAAGGAGCCACTGGAACTGGATCATCGGCCTGCCACAGAGGCATCCTACTCCCCTCCACCCTCCTCCTTCAACTAGAGCAAATAGGTTTCTGTGTTGACAGGAAGCATGCATCCACCATCGTGGGCGGAGAGGAACAGGCCAGTGAGTATCCCGTTCCCGTACCAGCTCAGGACCTGGCATCCCTGCCCCCAGCTCAGAAGCAGGAGGAGGACAGCAGCAGCACCCGCGCCCTTACTGAGTACTCCGGCGATTATCCTTTCGACCCTGACTGGGAACAGGTTTTTTCACACTCCCTCCTCCCCATCTCTCTCGTCTCCATTTCCATGTCTCATTTTAGGACGAGGCCTGGCAGAACCTGACGGAGGAGGAAGAAAGCCTGGCGCAGGGAGGAGGAGAGCCTGGCTCAAAGAGAATATCGAGGAGGAGGAGCCTTCTGATATCGACGCTGAGCTCCAGATCTACAAGGTACCTAGGCACTTCTCCTCTTCATTACCCCAGCCAGAAGCAGAGCTTGCAGCGGAAGAAGGAGGAGAGGCTGAGGGAATTAGACGCCGTGTCTCCTGTAGACAAAGCGACTCCGACGCCTGACAAATCCAATCCGGAGGCCCGACCACCAGCAGCAGCTCAGCCAGGGCGGCAGGCACGCAGCCAAAGGAAATGAAGGAGTTGGACTGGTCCGAGTTCATTGCTCAGTGGCAGCGTTAGTCTTGGGGTCAATAAGGGAGTGGAGTGAAGTGAAAGGAATGAGTTTTGAGAGGCGGAGTGGGTTCCTGTCGACGTGCGGGTGGGCAGAGTTGGTGGAGGCGGAGCACAAGGCTCAGCTCCTGCGGAAGCCCGGCCAAGGCGCTCAGCTCCACGAGAAGCTCAGCTCACCTTCCAGGAAGCGGTTTCTTCAGCCATCCAACTTTCCTTTCAAATAGCTAGTATGGACGGTTCTTCTTCAATAAATAGGTTGTGCTTGTACAGACGGCCAGAGGAGACGGAGAGACGGACAAGCAGAGCGTCAAGCGAAGGCAGAAGAGCAGCGACTCGGCCTACTAGCCGAACGGGAGGAGCGTCTTAGGCTTCTATCTGCCAAGGTCCTCCTATCCTGCCCAGCGCGCGCGATGTGTGGCATTGAAGCAAAGTATGGCATTGAAGGTGGAGGAGATCCGCGCCAAGCAGGCGGGCATCCGAGAAGCCAAGGCAGCCCTGCTAACCGCCAAGATGGTCAAGGCCTCGCTGAATCGAGAGGACAAGCTCAAGGCCATCATCATCCGCAAGGCCAAGGACTAGGAGGAGAGAGTCGGCCTCCAGCTCCACCTCCACCTCAAGCAAGAAGGGGATATGTTGTAGGTAGCGGAGATAGCGTTCATCCGTGACCTGGTGGAGGACGGTAAGCGGCACGAGGCGGAGCAGGAGGCGAGTCGGCGGACGGCCAAGCTGGCGCGGAACCTGGCCAGCATCGGGGAGGAGCGGGCGAGGAAGGCGGAGGAGAAGGCCGCCAGGGAGGCCGCCGTGGAGGAGCGACGAGAGAGGCCGACGCTGCTCAAGAGGCTCGTCTCAAGGCAGAAGCACTGCGCCGACAGCAGAGGGCCGATAGAGCATCCGCTACCAGACACTCTGCGGACTGGCACAAGCTCCAGCTGGCCAAACTGCAAGGCCAGGGAGAGGTTGGAGAACTATCATTAGGAACCTGGCCAGCATCGGGGAGGAGCGGGCGAGGAAGGCGAAGGAGAAGGCCGCCAGGGAGGCCGCCGTGGAGGAGCGACGAAAAGAGGCCGACGCTGCTCGAGAGGCTCGTCTCAAGGCAGAAGCACTGCGCCGACAGCAGAGGGCCGATAGAGCATCCGCTACCAGACACTCTGCGGACTTGCACAAGCTCCAGCTGGCCAAACTCAAGGCCAGGGAGAGGTTGGAGAACTATCATTAGGAACCTGGCCAGCATCGGGGAGGAGCGGGCGAGGAAGGCGGAGGAGAAGGCCGCCAGGGAGGCCGCCGTGGAGGAGCGACGAAAAGAGGCCGACGCTGCTCGAGAGGCTCGTCTCAAGGCAGAAGCACTGCGCCGACAGCAGAGGGCCGATAGAGCATCCGCTACCAGACACTCTGCGGACTTGCACAAGCTCCAGCTGGCCAAACTCAAGGCCAGGGAGAGGTTGGAGAACTATCATTAGGAACCTGGCCAGCATCGGGGAGGAGCGGGCGAGGAAGGCGGAGGAGAAGGCCGCCAGGGAGGCCGCCGTGGAGGAGCGACGAAAAGAGGCCGACGCTGCTCGAGAGGCTCGTCTCAAGGCAGAAGCACTGCGCCGACAGCAGAGGGCCGATAGAGCATCCGCTACCAGACACTCTGCGGACTTGCACAAGCTCCAACTGGCCAAACTCAAGGCCAGGGAGAGGTTGGAGAACTATCATTAGGAACCTGGCCAGCATCGGGGAGGAGCGGGCGAGGAAGGCGGAGGAGAAGGCCGCCAGGGAGGCCGCCGTGGAGGAGCGACGAAAAGAGGCCGACGCTGCTCGAGAGGCTCGTCTCAAGGCAGAAGCACTGCGCCGACAGCAGAGGGCCGAGATTTTTGGCTCAAAATTGTTCAGTTCACAAGATGTTATGATAAAATGCTAAAATTTTGTGTTGTAGGATACCTGCAGCTCTAATAACAAAAATGTTGAAAAGTGTTCACGATCGGGTCCAGAAATCGTGAACACTAAAAGTAATGTAACAAAAATCCATAAAAAACGCTCAAAAAGATCAAATCAGAACATTATCAGGCTTCGTGTATACTAATTAATGGAGGAACACACAAAACAGGCACTAGAATTAGTCAAATGTAAAATTTTGAGATACTTGCTCAAAAGTAGCCAGAGCTTATTTTGTCCTATTTGGCTGGATTTGCATCAATTTTGATTGATAATGACAGAGTTTGTCAAAATTGATCAATTTTGGCTCAAACTTGCTCATTGCTCCATCCCAAATGCTAAAAAGTTACAAATTTGAGCTTCAGAGTCCATGCGGCTGATAGAAAATTAAAAACAAAAAGTGTTAAAATTTACTGCCCCAAATCGTGAACACTTTTTAAAAATTTTGGGAAAGTGTTCACGATTTTCGGATCTAAATTTTAACACTAAAAATAAGTGTTAAAATTTGGGTCCCCAAATCGTGAACACTAAAAAAGTGTTAAAGTAGGGATTTTTGATTTCAAATCATCATTGTTCATCCAATACTGGACCAAATTCAGAAATTCCAACGCGAGAGGATCAATCCAACAGCAATACGTAACACTTGGTACGTTGCGTATTGCTCCCCTCTGCCCAGGCTCACCTCCACGCTGCAGTACTCGGACTCGCTCTGTGAGTTGAAGCCGTCGCAGGCTGGGTGGGAATAGGAGAAAGTTGGGATGCAGTTGTCTGGTGGACACGCGGCGTTTGCTGGCCTACGACGGGAGCAGGAGCAGGGCCAGGCAGGCCAAAGAGCACCAGGACAGAAATGCCCGCCCCCTCCACTCACGCAGTCGCAAGGACGAAATATTCATCTCCCTTCAATGACACTGCTCTTCTGCTTTTTGCTTTTTGCGCCAAATCCTGCCAAGTAGTGTACATTTTTGTACTGCTGGGATCGCTTGGAGCCATCTTTAGGGTGACGGGCGTTGGGAAAGGTTTGAAAATGATGCTTGTCAGTTTACTTTTGTCTTGAAATGCATTCAAAACGGTTCAGCCAGCCATGTTGTGCCAATAGCCCACTAGCATTTTACAGGTATATATAAAGTTGTGATGGTGTTCAATTTTGATCAATTTTTGTCAATTTATGATTTCTCTGGGTTGCATTCTGTCAGTAAAAACTAAACCCAAATTAACCAACCCAACTAAACGAAGCTTATAGAGTAATGGCAAGAGAAGAAAAACAGAGGCTAGAATTAGTAGAAGAGACGGGGTAAGAAATGTTCTGAGGAAAGGGAGGAATAGGCAGAGCTGCTTTGTTCCCCTGGCAACGTGGGCCATATAGCGAAGAGAGCAGTGGGTAGGAAATGAACACGCAGGGAATAAATTCGGAAGGCATATTCGCTATGCGACTGGAACAGGCTCGAATGGGAAATTTGGACCTGGACACCGTCATTACGCATCTTGTCCAGGGAAAAGGAGTTAGCCAAATGGTCCTTCTTGTACTTTCTCAGTCTATGCTCACCCTGCTCTATCTTTAGCCCCTAATATTCACTCAACCTTTCTTTTCAAAACAGTTGGAATCCAAAAGATTTCTCAAGTATGGATAGCGGGTAGTACTTATTGTTCCCGAAGTCCGCTCCATAAAAGGAATTCGTCGGGGAAACAGCTGCGGAGGCCGCCTCTGATGGCCGATTCATCCGCTTCCCTTTAAATTATTTCCACTATTTTTGGAACTCGTACAGAAATTCAAGTAACCTACCGATTTCTGAGAACGACAATGGAAGAAGGAGAGCAACGTTTGACATGGCTAAGGGCTGCGGAGCGATGACTCTGTAAATTGCCGCACTGGCTACAAGCATAAGGCTTGATTTTCAAGCAGGTTTTCGCATGGCCCAGCATCATTGAGGGTCGCTGTTTTTTTTCTTTGATCACTGCTTAAGCAATACGTTCTTAACCGTTGCGTATTGCTCATGAGAATAGCGGGGGCTGCGCTGGCCTTTGGAGTCTCTTGTGCGGCTGTAGGAGCGGCGTTCATTGCGCCCTCCTCTGCGCTCATCTCTCCGGTCTCCGCGGCCTTCTCGCGAGCCGCCTCGCCGTTCATCGCTATGTCCTTCACGCCCGTACTCTCTGCGGTCATCTCTTCTCTCTCCACTCCTTTGCCCCATGCCTCGCTCCTCCCAGCTCCCGTCGCGCCGGGAAGAGGACCTTGCATCGTATTCTTGGCGGCGACTCTGCATCATCCGCTCTCTCTCCCTCCTATCATCCTCTTCCTTCTCTTGGCACTCACGCACAAAGTGGTTGTGACTGCCGCAGTAGAAGCAAGGGCGGAGGAGGGGATTGGGCATGTTGGCCTTCCTGCGGAGGTCAACAGAGCACTGCTCCGTCTTGTGGTCCACGGAGTAGCAGGTGCGGCAGCGCGGGTCTGCAGGCTGGTCCGGGGGCAAGACTGGATTCGCCTGCGATAGCTGCAGCTTCACTGCCTCTGGAGATGGAATGTTAGGTTGCATAGCATTCACTTGGAGCTTGGACAGTTGTCTTTGAATGGCTAGCATGGAGCAAGATATCGTCTATGTTGTATACTCTTCAACTTCAGCATCGTATTGCTCTAAAAGTTGAAATTCTGGCAGAAGCGATGAAATTTTGGCCAGAGTTTTCTCTAACACTGGTAAATTTGCCTCCGCAGGCACCTTTTATGTTCAGCAGAGGCAGATTTTCTGATGGGTAGGGCTCGTAGATATTGAGCTCGCCCTAAAAACGACCAATCAGCAGGCTCGCTGACGTTCCGACCTTGGCGGTAAAAGATTGCTGGGGCAGGTTCGAACAAGTTCGAACAGCTTGAACAGAGGCTGTTCATCTCACCCTCCCCGCTTCTTCACCCACCCCATTCTCCCTTGGCGCGCTGGGGGGCGGGGCAGGTGCTCTGCCGATAACCTCTAGCGATCACCCCATACTCACCCCCACCCGCTCTGCAGTAGAGGGGAAGACAAGATGGCTGCTGGGCATATAAAAAGGCCTTGCTGGGGCCTCAGTTTTCGCAGTCGCGCAGGAGAGCTCAGAAGATGACCAAGCCTACGGAGGACAGCTTCAAGATCCTCGTCACCGACTTCAACTACCAGGATGTCTTCAAGCCCACCTCCGAGGAG